>AWVX01011263.1:0-11912 GCA_000500245.1 Cronartium ribicola 11-2
AACCACAGAGGTCAACCGGATGCCCTGGGCGGCCAGTGACCAGTAAACGGGGGCTGTGCTTATTCATAAACATATAGCACTTATAGGAAAAGCCTACAAAATGAAAGACAACTATGAAATAGCCTCTTCTCCTGATGAGCTACTTTCTACCACTTGTATATTTGCCCTAGGTTTCTCTTGGAGGATGAAGACTTCTATTGGTCAACAACAGAGAAAAAAACCTTAACCCATGCTAACTTGTTGCCTTTCCCAAGTGTCTCTCAATTTAAGGAAAGAGAAGGGTGGTAACAGAAGTTTGTTTCAAAGCCACTGTATTTTTCCTAGGACAATCAGACTTAGCCCCCAATCTAAGGTAGGAAGTAAAATTGTTCTCTAGGTACTAGAAGCATGAAACGTGAGGGTGTACTGATTCTTTGAATCAATCCCTACTAGTATCAGATGTCTCCATACCTATACTAGAGGGGAGATACAGATGTCTTTTAACTCAAGGTTAGACAGAGCTGCGGGCAGCAGTATTAGTATCAGCATCTTTAGATTTAGCATAATAAGTAAAATATGTGAAATATTTTGTGTTTAGAACAAATTCAGAAATAAGTAAAAATAATTGTGGATTGTTGCTTATTGAGGCAAATGAAAAGAGATTTGTTTTGATCTTTTCCTTCCTAATAGCTTGACAAAACTTCCTTCTTTGATGATTGAATCTTTCACAATGAATAAGAAGATGTTCAGGTGTTTCAGGAACCCTACAGGTTTCGCAATTACCAGATGAAATAGTTCCTTTACAATTTATTCTAAATAAATACAAATTTAAAGCAATATGTCCTGATCATAATTGAAAAATTATTGATGCTCTTCCCTATTCTAATTTTTGAAGCAAATTCCAGATACCTCTTGCTGAGGTCAATAAGTATTGTCTATTACTCATAGGAAACTGTACTCAAGATATATTAAATTGTTCCCTGATCTTTTTTTAGATATTTATAAAACTAATATATAATTTTAATCCATTCATCATTGAATTTTTTGCTATCTCCTTGGCAGAATTATCTGCTTTGTCTTGTAATTTGATTTTTTCATGACTTGGTGACCAGTAAAAATTGATATCTGTAGAAATTAATCAGCACAATTCTATAAGATTTTTTATGAGTAGGATTAAATATTGATTAGATTCATTAACAGGTGGGTTATAAATTTTCTTTATTATTGTTTGATTGTCACTGAATATTGCAAGTCGGGCTAATGAAGGTCTATCTTGCTTAGTTTCAACATACAAGTATAGTGCTAAAACTATTCCTATTAATTCAGTTTCTTCACTTGAGATAAGAGTCAAAGGATAAAGTGGCACTGTTATAGTTTCTTCTGTAGAAGTGGCTGCTGCTCCACAACCTTTGTTCAGAATTTTTGATCCATCTGTAAAAGTGACAAGTGTATTTTTTCTAGTCTCTTGTGAGATCTGTTCTACTACTTTCTCTTTTGCTTTTTCTTCTTTAACTTCCATAATATGTGCCATTCCTATAGGGCTTGTCCATGGGGGAGTTGGGAAGGGGTAGATTGTTTTGTAACTTGCTGGATAATGTTCAAATAGGAATTCTGGGAAAACTCTAAGTTGTATACAGCTTCTATGCATTTGTTGGTTAGCCGTTAATTCATGCAGGATAAATCTTCACATTGGATGGTCTGGGGATGTTGTTAATTTTTTAAATATAGAATTATAATGTGATCTTGCAGCTATTAATGGAAATGGAATTTGATAAGAATCATGGGACAGTAACTCTATTGGAGATGATCAAAAAGCACCTAAAATCAATCTATTAGCTTCATTTTGTAGGAGACAAAGATTTGATGTGACTTGAGACTGAGTTTCTTGGGTAAACCATACTATACTGCCAAATAGAATTCTTGGCTGTAAAATCGATGTGATCAATGTAGCAGATTCTTTTGGGTTTAATCCTGAAAAACATTTGTTTATGCATTTAAACTGTCCTAATGTTTTTTTACCAATAGTATGAATTTGCTTGATGTGATTTCTAAAGGATAATTTGGGATCTAACCAGAACCCTAAACACTGAATTTATGTTTGAGGTTGTAAATTATGGTTTCCAAAATGCATTGGTAATGGAGTAAATATTTTATTTGTTCTCTTTGTGAAATGCATTAGTTTAGCTTTTTTTCAGTCAAAAATTGCTCCATGAGAGTCTCCCCATTTCAAGGAGTCTTTCCCCAATTGTTTGAGTCTATGCAGAGCTTCGCAAAAATCAGTATTTGCAATTAAGTGGACTACATCATCAATAAAAGCTAGAGACATTTTATTGGACTCTGGATCTAATCTGTCTGGTAGAAGCAAAGAGGAATTGTAAAGGATATAGAGAATCACTGACAGGGGTGATCCTTGAGGGAGACCATCTTTGATTTCAAATTCTTTGATGTGAAGGCCATGAGTCATAGAGTTGTAAATCTATTCGAGAGGAATTCATTTATAATATTGGTTAGGTAGATTGGACATTTTTTTTTTTTGACAAGTATGTGGATTAGACATTGTTTATGAACTGACAGATAGGCCGACTTGACATTTAGGAAAAGTGCCAAAACCACTTTTCCTTCTCTCCACTTTGATTTAATCCAAGTAGTTAAGATAATTCCTGCATCTTCTACTCCATGTTGTTTCTGTCCTCCTAATATGGATTTTTGACAGGGCATTTGAAGTTTCTGCCCAGTAAGTGAGTCTCTGAGTTATAAATTTCTTGAAAGTCTTCCCTAAGCATGATAGGAGGGCTATTGGGCAATAAGCACCAGGTTCTGAATAGTCATCTTTGTCAGCTTTATGAATTATTGCTGTGGTTTCTATTTTCCAAGATCTGGGGAAATATCCAAATTTAAGACAGGTATCAAAAAGTTTTGTGATAACATCAATGATTACTTGACTAGCTATTTTGAGTAGTTCATTTGTGATTTTATCTGGTCCTGGTGCTTTCTTTGAAGGAAGACTCTGTAATATAGCCAGAATTTCATGGGATGAGGCTTCTTGATAATCTAGTATTGGGTTGCTATTTTCTGGACATTGGGATGGAGGAATATCAGATAGATTGGCTTCTATATGAGCGACTGAAGTACCTTGGAAAAGAAGATTGGCTTGTTCCTCTTTATTGGAAGTTAATGATCTATCTTGGCAGTAAAGTGGATCAATTTCACCTGTTTGGTTTGGTTTGGTGTATTTCACTGCTTTAAATATATCAGTTCCTGAACAATTAGATAGAAACTCTTTCCAATGATGGTTCTTTGCTTGGAGGACTTCTTGTCTGAAGAACTTTTGCCACTTGTGATAGCATTTTTGCGCTTCTACAGAGTTACTACAGATCATCCAACACCTCATACAGTTCCAAAGTTTGAGGACAGGGTTTAACTTATCTGGGTCCCACTAGCTTTTGTGGCGATTTAACCGGGTTCAAATTTGATGACCTTGTGTGTAGAAAGATTCTAGTATAATTTGACTAATTTTGTCTGATGTGAATTATATATCTTGGGGAGAATTGAATTGAAAGGTGGTTTCTTCAATAGTTCTCTTAACATGGTCACAAAAAACAGCATGATTCAGTTTAGACAGTGAGGCATTGTTGTGAAGAATGGGTTGAGGGGTAATAGAGAAGTCAAGGGTAGTGACTATTGCTTGGTGATCCAATCCAAAGTTTTCAGAGAGAACCTCACATCTCTGAATTTTCCTTGAGAGTGTCCAATTAGCCCAAATTAAATCAATCACTGTGGGAGAGGAACCTTTAGAATAGTGTGTTGGGATGCCCTTGGGAGAGATTATCTTGAAACTTGCTGAACCACATAGATAATTAAGTTGTTTAGCTTGAGGACTAAATCAGCGAGTGGTTGATGTACTCCAAGTTTGGTGGTGTAAGTTTGTATCCATCATCAGAAGGGAGGGAGTGCATCTATCATAATTAGATTCTAACCAATTCTTAAGTGCAGGAAGGCCTCTGAAGTCAGAGGGTGGGTTGTCGCAAGATATGATGCTTATAGAGGGGTTTGGGTAGGAGAAAGATAATTCAATTGCTGTTATTACATCAGATTTACTATTCAATTGAAATATCATGTTAGTTGGAATCCATTTTGAGATGTAAATACATGTAAGATGACAATTTGAGTATGAAGATGGTTGATAATTAAAAGCAACAAAGGAGTGCCAGGCTGGATGAGATGGGGGACATAAGGAGAAAGGCTTGATCCATGGTTCTTGTAAACCTAAGACATCATACTGAGTTTGTATAAGTACATGGTGGGTGACAACTTTTGATAAATGACAATTCAAGTGGAGGACTCAAATAACTTGATTTGGTAGTGGGGAGGGCAATCTTGATCTTGACAACATTGGAGAGTCTGCAGGGGCTGGTGGGGGTGGGACCAATTGGATGTGGTTTGGTTCTGATAAATCAATCATGGTCAGTTTTGAATAAAATGGATGGATCTACAGGGGTTAGTCGTCTTCTACGCAGGGGAGAGGAGAAACTTTTAGGGGAGTGGGCATACTTCTCATCTGGAGTTAGCCTTCTTCAGGGAATGGAGGATGTCTTCATGGAGGCACCTCACACAAATTTGTAAATCTTCAGACATACATCTGTTAGTATTGTGACCACCAGCACACTTGGCACAGACTTCTAAATTCCTGCATCTTTTTCCAACATGTCCAGGTTCTAAGCAATGTCAATGTGATGCCTTTACCACTAGGCTATCCAGTCTGTATCCAGAGTGATGGGCATGTGTAGGAGGCAGCACAACCTGAGGGTAGGTGTGGATCACTTTAACATGGCACATATCATAAGCATATGACCACTCATCAACAATTGTAAGGGAAGTTGATCAAAATGTTTACCATGTAACACCAAGCCATCATATACTAAATCACCACGTCCTATCTTAGCCGCTAAGAGCTTATCAAAAACCTGAATTATAAGTGAGCCATAAGCTTTTGGGGGTTGAGGTTTCATAAGCCATCAAACTGTATGAAAAACCTCTGATGGAAGGTGGTTCTGAATAGCTAAATTCTTGATAAAATTTGGTTCTTCAGGGTTAAATTTTGCCAGAACCGATTGAAGGAGAACTGGGAAAGTTGGTCTCAGAGTGGTGAAGTCCTTGTGGACAATTCAGTCCATCAGTGACGATTCTCTAGGATCCAACGCGCTGCGACTCAGTTATAAGCATGTATAAGAAGATCTCCCGACGGAAGTCTGGATGCTCCTTTTATTTGGATGGGGGACTCGTCTAGTTTCGCGTTTATCGTTAGTAGGGCAGCGTTGATTGTGCAGGTTAACTCTTTGGGTTCGAGGTTAGCACAAGGGTCTTTGTCAATTGGAACTCTAATAACTAATTTAGCTGATTTTAATTCATTGATTTCTTCATTCGTCGGTGGCTTCGGTGGGATCTTCACTTGTCTCGTAGTTTGCGCTGTGGCAACAACTGCGCTCCAAGATTTATCCATGTTCGGGGGAGAGGGAAGTACTGGAGGAGGGATCACTGGTGTCGTGCTTATCACAGGGGACTCCGAGGAGGTCTGAGCACGGAGTTGTCGGATTAGATCTTTCGTATCTCGGACTGATTCTAGGAACGCTTCCATCATATCGTAGACTATGGGGTCAACTAAGATACGTCCGCCTGGAGTTCTATTTTGACCACATCGCTTCCATGCCACAAGAATCTTTTCTTCAGGTGTCATCTGGCTCGGTTGTTGATTGAAGTTCGATGAGGTTCCATTGGGTTCCATACTCATGGGATTCGAATTAATTGCGCTATTTTGCTATATGGCCGGACGTTTAGCTGGATGACCTGGAGGGTCAGGTTGGCGAGTGGGGACAGGCATTCTAGGTGCTCTTCGTCTTAACAGTCTTTATGAGACTTGGGTTTAGAGAGTTGTTGTGGTGGATGGAATGGGTGAACTGATTTTCCGATGTAGATGATAGCTGTACGAAGTCAGAAATCTACTGCAACCCCCTTCACGCACACATATCGTACTATCAACATAACGGTTAAGTGGAGGATACCTTAACTTAAGCTCAGCAAATTTCACTTCGATCGCCCCTTTTCACATTTCAGATTCACCTCTGAAACATTCAAAATCAATAAATGGAACCAAATCAATTACGTAGAAGCCATCGAAACAAAAGTCATTCAAACGGTGAGTTGATACACAAGCCATCTTGACAACATATCATGAACCACCAGTCTCATCTTTTGCCATCATTTTACAGACAGAACGAATGATAATAACTATGGAAATAAAAGTTTAACTACTTCTGACGATGACGATGATCATCATCAAGAAGAAGAAGAAGAAGATCATATTGCTCGATCAATTCAAAAACCAAACACAAAAAAGAAGACAAATGCAAAAAAAGTAGGAATTAAAAAAATCAATTCAAACAAAAATCAAAAAAATCATCATACTAAAGAACATCACAATATAAATCAAGATTCAAAATACGATATTTTAAATGATAATGACCTTTTCAGTAAGTTAAAAAGCAAAATTACAATTGATCACCCAACTCAATAAGTAAAGTTAACAAACAAAAAATCAAAATTGTTTGCCTGCTAAACACAGATACAATCAAAGGAGGATTATCAGTTATTGAACCAACAATAGAAGATTGGATTGAAATCTATAAAAGTAATAATAATGAAGATGAAGATGATGAATTAAAAGGAGAAGCTTTAGCTGTTTTAATTAATTGTATTTTACGCGTTAGTTCTTTTTCCCTTTTTTTTATTCAACGAATATTCTTTACACTTTCAAGATTTTAATGGAATTATTTTTTGTTTGGGTATTGAAGTGTTGTGGTTGTAATCATTCTATCAATAAATTTGAGGCTTTAGATTTAGATGCTGTTGCTAGTAATTTAGATGATATTCAAGAAATTTTTAAAAAGGTATAGTTTAATCACCCCTCCCCTTTCCTTCTTATATGTAAAGTATTACAGGTGACTGAAATTCATTTGAATTCCGTTACAAAAAAAAATTACTATGATTACATTTTTTTCTTAGGTCCCGAATCAAATTTATCCAATAATATCAAAATCAATAAATAAAATTAAACAGAACTTTAGAAAAAATCTATTTTTATTGATCAATAAATTGATTTTATCATGTAATATAAGTTTAATTTTATATGACAATTTTTTTTTAAATCATTTAAACACTTTTTTAATCACAATGACTTCATCTTTAATTAAATCTATACGTCATACTTCTACATTTATTTCTTTAAATTGTTTATTAACATCTTTATGTTTAATTTTATTTAATTTAACCAAAGAATTAAATAATTTAATAGGTAGAATTGAAAAGGAAAAAGAAAATCATCAAACCAAAAGTAAAAATAAAAATTCCAAATTAATTGATTGGGAGGAAAGGAAATTAGAAGTTGAAAATCAAAAAAAAACAATTGAAGTTTATATTAATGAATTATTTGATGGGTCAGTCATCCTTCTTTTCTCATTTAATCCTTCAAATTTAAATCAATTTATTCTGGCCTATTAATTTGATTTTTTTCAATATAGAGTTTTTGTACATCGATATCGAGATTCAGATCCTAATATTCGTGTAGATTGTGTAAAAGCTTTAGGAGAATGGATGGTAACATTACCTGATTACTTTATAGGAGGAAATTATTTACGTTATATTGGATGGGTTTTAACTGATAGTGTAAGTATCTTTGTTCAAAAAAAAAAAAAAAAAACTTTTTTTTTCCTTTTCTTTTTTTGAATGATTGAAGTTCAAGAAATTAATTCTTTGTTTGTTTTTTTACGATGAATCATAAATAATATTATAAATTTAGCATAAAGAAGTAAGATTTGAAGCATTAAAAGTATTAAAAAATTTATATTTAAAAGAAGATAATATAGGACTTATGCAACATTTTACAAATAGATTCAAATTTAGATTAATAGAAATCGGAATTGGTGAACCTAATCTTAAATTACGTATAATCACATTAGAAATTTTAACTTTAATTGATAAATTCAGTGGTTTATTATTAAAAAATCAAAGATTTGATTTATTAAAATTAATTTATTATCAAAATTTCAAAATTAGAAATTCTATTGCCAATTTCTTTAACAATTATCTAAATGAATTTTATGATTCACGTAGAATTAAATTCAATTTTAATATTAATCCAAATTTAATATCTTCTTCTAATTCTATTAATAATAATAAATTGAAAATTGAAGAGATTGAGAAATGGCTTAAATTTAAATGTTTAGCTAAACTTTTGATTAAGTGCGGTAGTCAAAAAGTTTCAAATTCTAATAATGATAATAATCATGAGGATGAAGATCATGGGACATCAAGTCAAAGTTCAGAAGATGAAGATGAGGATTTAATTGAATCAATAGATGATAGTTTAAATAACATGACTCTTAGGATAACTAATTTTCCTGAGAAAGGTAGAGTAGCTTTAGCTGTAGAAAGTTTGTGGGAAGAAGTCAAGATATTACAAGATTGGGAGTCGATGGCCAATTATCTTTTATTAGATCACTCTGCATCTAATCATCAAACAAAGTCTTCAAATTTAAAGAATAGGCGAATATCAGTAGCTATGACACAAGATGAATCTACGGATATCGAGGGAGAAGATTCAGGCACGGTCGAAGTAGAAGATAGTTGTAAACTATCCGAAGCTGAAGAAAGCGTATTAATAGAAGTCTTTGTAGCATCGTTACGAAAGGCAGCTATCGTACTCACGAATGAAGAATTAGCGAAAGAGAAAAAGAAGAAAAGAAGAATTAATAAGCGTAAGAAAGACTTGGTGACGGATGATGATGAAGAGGAGAACGATGAATCTGATGATGATTTAAATGATGATAGAGCGACTGATGATTATATGAGAACCAATAAATCAGAGATCACGAGGTTTATGATTAAAATTTTGCCTCAGCTTTATTCTAAGTATAATACCGATTCAATTAGACTTTCGGAGGTATTAAGAATTCCAAAGTTGATGTATATCAATCTATATCTCGAATTACGATCGGTATCAGTGAGTAGAAGAGATCTATATCTTTTGTCTCAACTAGCATAAAGCTGTGTGCTGAAATGTAATGCATTGTTTTTTTTTTAAAAAATAGGCCTATGAAGAATTATGGGATGTTTTAACTAGACAATATCTAAAACAACAAGCTCCGCAAACTATTGAAGTAATCTCTTCAACAATAGATTATTTGATTAATTCCACTAAATCACTTTCTCACATTAATGATCCTAAGATTAAAGTTTTAGATCAAAAACTCATTAAGAGTTTATTTAAACTTATCCAAACTAAAATAGATTTAGAAATTTGTACATTCGAAGAAGATGAAATAGTTTCATTGAATCTTATCCTATTAAAAATTGTTCAACTTATTAGATATCGTGATCTTAGTTATATACTCGAAGCCATAGATTCGGATGCAGAAGATTTGATTGGTTTAACGAAACCATTAGATCTCATTCATATTTTAGCCAATCGTGGTCGATTAAGTTATCATGAGGAATCAAAGGTTAGAAGATTCACAATTTAGACTCATCTGTAAGTTCAATTTGGATACTGATGATCATCTAGGATCTCGAAACAACGCTATAGATGATCGAGTTCGCGATGGAGATCTTGCAATTGCACTTCATGTGGGTCTGTTCAAACCTTTGTAGGTTGAAAGTCGAAAACAAGGTGGATGAAGGCGAGGGCGAAAGGGCGAGTTTAGGATTGAAGAAGGAGGTCGAACGCGTAATCGGTTTCCGAGATAGGTTGTTTGCGTTACTAAGCGAGTATGCGATAGACCCCAATTGTGATGCCTGCGAAGAGATCAAGCGAACAGTAAGTCATCTTAATTAACAGGCTGTCTCTGTATTCATGATAGGCTACTGATGATAGGATTCAAAACCAGGCTTTTGTACACTTGTTGAATGCTTCTATGCTATGTTGTGGGAGCATGATGCCGAAGGAGTTGATGAGGAAGTGCGATGAGCAAACTCAGTACCGATGCGCAGGTTTTGTGGCGGCTGAAATTGAACGATTTGGGATGTCGATCAAGAAGGCTAGAGCTAGGGTTGACTCAGAAGGTAGTTCGGAGCCGGAGGAGAATGATAGAGAAAAGAAGAAGAAGTTAGCGAAAAATGTGCATTCTGATTCGAGGACTGATGAGATTCGTGAGTTGATATTAATAATGATCGAACGCGGATACTTGAGGAGCTTGCGTTTGAGCCTTTGATGATTCTTATAAAAAACGTGTTCTGTTTAAATTCGGATGAATGTTTATAGCCACTCTGAGCATGAAAGAATTGCAAGCTCAAGAGGCCTTTGATATCTTGATGACGACGTATACAAAAGCGATCTGTTGTGGTCTGATACACTTTCAACACTCGAACGTCATTCTACCTCATTTCACTCGTTTTGGTCCAGTATTTGACCTCTCCTTGGAAGCTTTAATCGGTTTACTCAAAGGTAGTCTAGGAAACGATCCCTTTCAGAAGGAGTTACTGGCGAAAACTGTTTCGGAGTCGATGCGAGAGGTCAGGATTTGTTACCCACTTTTATATTCAGAGTTTACAAATTGTATTTACTTACCGAGTTTGTTTGTTTGTTGCTGCTGGACGCGAACTGGAGAAAATAGTCATTTGAGTTATTTATCAATGATGAAACAGCTAACGAAGAACAATTTATTCGGTTGTCAAAGCTAGTCCAATCCAGTATTGTGATCCGTGGCGCAAGACTAAGCGTGAAGGCTGTGTTGGATTCACAGGCCTACATCGTCTTACATACAACTTGTATCGAATGGCTAGTCAAGAAGGCGTCGAGTCTAGAAACGGATGTTGAAGCAGAATCCAAGTGGGCAGTGATGTTCAAAGGCTTGATGCACTTGATTCCAGGTTTGGATGGGCGAGCTGCGTTGAAGATGTGCGTGCACTAAACTGAAAGTGAACATACTATCCTTCCTTGGTCAGATTTGACTGAGCTTTAATTTGAGTCTTATGTTTTACAGTAAATCGATCATGGATGCTTCTATTCAGACGCATGGTTTCGAGATCCCTGAGACATCAAAGGCATGGGATCCGTATCGGGCTTATCTCAAACGGCTCATCTCCATCATGGCCAAAGATCCTAGTAAGTTTCAGCACGGGTCTTATGATGTTTAGTCAATTTACCTGATATGTGTCTTATTGTCAGGTATTAAACGAGCAGCCAAGCTTGCATTAAAAAAACAGAGTGGCACTGAATCCGGCGTAGACGACGAGCGAAGAGTGAGTGATGATGAGCTGATGGACGGACCTCAGTCGGATAAAGAGGAGAGAGTGGAAAGCACAAGTCGAACCCTGGTCGCACGAGCAGCCCAGAGTTCCGAGATGGAAGAAACTAGTAGCCGACCTGTCTCCGTTTCTCAGGAGGATGAAGCTATAACCCCCAAGCTTTCGGCGATCGCCAAAGGCAAAGCTAGGGCCATTCACCAATCAGATCCGCCCACTAGTGTCCACCCAACGCGGAGACGAAGCCGACTGTCATCCGTGGTTATTCCTACGCGACCGAATTCTAGCTCGGTATCACATAGCATTCAGCGCGGTGGTCCTTCACTCATCTCTGTTGTCATTCCAACTTCCAAAAACATACCTAAGCGAAAACGGACTGATAGTAGGAGTTTCCTATCAAGTAGTTCGATAGGTGTGAATGAGGAGGAACAAGAGGAGCAAGATGATATAGAAGAAGAAGATGATGATGATGATGAGAATAATTTAAATAAAAATCTTAAGAAGCGTCGAAAAATTATTGAATTTGATAAAAAAAAGAAGAAGAAGAAAGTTGAAAATAAAACAAAAGTTTTAAAAATTGATAAAAACTTGATAAAAAGTCAAATTGAAAATGATAATAATAGTGGACATGAATCAGA
>AWVX01011427.1:0-10490 GCA_000500245.1 Cronartium ribicola 11-2
GATGACGCAAGGGTCAGTACTTTGGAAGCACAAGGTTCGAATGAGAACAGTGAAGAGAAAGTACCTGCTCAGAGGCAGAGGCACGAGATAGAGATGAGTAAGTGAATAACAAGCGATGATAGGATAAAGAAAGAGGAGACAATCATCGCCCACAAGCAGAGTTATTTATACTCATTGAAGTACTGAGTTAATTAAGAACCTCACAGGGTCTGTAACGAAAAGAAAATGAGATAGATGAAATAACAATAAGAAAAGAAGAAATAATAACTGGATCAGGCAAAGTTAAAGAGTGACAACTGGATCAGGCTAGGCTAAGGATTCAGGCCAGGATGGATATGAAAAGAGGGCGAGTAGAGATGACGTAGTGGACAAGAGAACTTTTAAGAATAAGAATCCCAATATTTGTTGGTTTTTATGAGCCATATATGCAATTACTTTCTACAAAAATGAGATCCCAATTGGGGAAAATTGAAAAATCAATCAGCTCAAAGTGGTGAATCTGGCTGAAGAGGCTTGGAAAGCTGTTTTGGATCTTTTCAAATCGCTATAAACAGCAGGTAGCATTTCTCCGCAAAACTCCAATGATTCTGGAAGAGATAGTTAATCTGAAGCAGTTGAAGACTTCAATAGATGCAGACCACCAATCTTGTAAGTGATTTGGAACAGAACCTGAAAGATGATACTCAGCAACTAAAAACTCTTCATATTGTCCACCAAAAAAACTGATGTCAATTTTTCAGTTTGTGAATCTTGCAGGAAAACATGCAAGCACATTAGAACTGTGACAGTCTTTGGAAAACATATTTTAATCAATTCAAAAACAAGAGACAGCTAAAGAGACTCCCCCTCCTAAAATTGTTGAGGTAGCCACGCCACCAAAACCATCCCACATCCACTTGGTTTCTTGTTGTATACTACATGTTGCAGACTGAACCTCCATTTTTTGCAGGAGGCCCAGCCTTTTTTTTGTTGAAGACTTCCTCTGTTGTACCTCATACTTGAGTATGGAAAACATGAATTATGGCTTATCAGAATGACTCTTGGTATTTCATACTTCATGATAACCCATAAGTTTTGGGTTAACTTTTTGGTATGGGTTGAATATCACAGTTTTGACCACTGTACCATACAGTAATTGATCATTTGCATTGAAGTTGGACAAGACAGTTACAGTAGGTTTGCGCTCCAGTTTTATCCGCGGCGTTCTGATGTCGGGTGTTCAGAGGTGTTTCGGAACGGGTCAGGCCGCACACAGATCTGAGCCGCCGACCCCGTATCCCAAAACTTTTTGCGGTGTGATCGAGAATATCTTCACTCAACCAGCACTGGCAACCAGTAACTACCCTTGCACGTTCATATCAATAATTAGATACCTTCGCCCACTGGATAACTCCGATAATGTTGTCACGTCACTCCGCCATCACCCGTCGAAAACTTTTTCGAAGCCCGCTTACCCGTTCAATTTGCTTCACGCCACGCCTACAAGAACTCGATGATTCGTCCTCTAAGGATGTGAATGCCAACCCCAGCCAATCAAATGCGGATAATCTCTCAAGGCCAATTCAGCCAACACCCAACCATATTTTCCGTGAGTGCCCAGGTCTTTGGCGTCTCGTGAGCAGGCTTAGGTTAACATGATTCATGATGATCCTTCATCATCTAATTCCTTCAAGAGCAAACGAAAACATCTACTGCTAGTAATGCCAGACAGGCCATCCCACAAACTACATCTCCGCCGTCTTTTCCAAATCCACAAAGGGTGCAAGGCCGCTATCCCTATCAACATTCCCCAACTCCCCCACGAGCCGATTCAAGACAGCCCTTCGCAAAATATGGGCCACCCTCCAGCTACCCGCATCATCCCCAAAACTACCCGCCCCCACCCCGAGATATGCGAAGGGGTCCACCTTCCTGGTCTGGAAACGGTAGCCAAGGAGCTCAGTGGCAACCTCCGCGGCCAAATTATCCACAACCCACCTATTCGCAATCTTTTCAATACAATCAGGTTCAGCAGCGCGGACCTTACCAGCCTCGAGTGAATGGTGCCCATGGCACGCCGCAGATGTACCCGAACCAACCTCAGTTCTTTGGACCTCGCCCGGATGGTATACATGGCGCCTCGCAGCCTCACCAACAAGCCTTCCAAGGGCCTTGGAGAGGACCGCCTTTCGCGCCTGAGGGCCCAGCACGCCACTCTAACCCCGTTTCTGGTCCGTACAACCTAGTCCGTGGTCCATACAATTCTGCTTTTGGAACTCCGCCATCAACAAGCGCACGGGATCCTCAGGTTGAACCATTCACCAATAAGGCGGGCTCGGGGCCCTCTAACTCGTCGTTGGCAAGTGTACTCGCGGCTCGGAGAAAACAGGCGACCGGCTCTAATCAGTCATACGGTCTCGATATGAGCGATGTCTCAGGACTTCACACACTCGACCAATTTGTCGGAAATCAACCCAGTCAACCGACTTTCACACCACAATCGCCACGAGAACCTCGAGCGATGCGACCCTCTTACCATGCGGGCTGGAATCAGGCCCCGCACCAGTACACGCACCAACCCGCTTACGGACCGACGAGATTTTCAGAAGGACCGCGTCATGAATACATGGGCACAACTCCACCGTCCTTCGGCCAACCTCCAGCTACTGACCGATCTCCGATGCGCGAAGGCCCCGGCTGGTCTTCCAACCGAGGTGGGTTTGCTGCCCGAGGTGGTATGGCGGGAGCCAGAGGTGGAGGAAGAGGTGGCGTTAACCGAGGGAGGGGACGTGGAAACGCGCCGGGACAGCAGCGAGGCAGCGGACGAGGGACGTTATTTACCAAGTTTGACGAGCCAAGCTTGCCACCCCCACCCCAGTCCATTTTGAACGAGAGAGGCGAGTTTGGGGAAGAGCCACGACCTTCGGGTTCTCCACATGGTATAGCCGGGCTTAGTGGAGGAATCGGTGTGGGTATTAAAGCAGACGCTAGTGTCGGCCGGGAAACAGACCACAAGAACATCTCAAAACTTTTGCTCAGTTCCTCGACCCCAATTCAGCTTCCGGGATTCGAAAAGCCGATCCGGATTTTGCCCACTGCGACTGATATGGTGCAAGCAAGCTATGAGATTGAGTCTGGAGGTACGACACTGACGGATCCGAAGAGAAGGGCAGATGTAGTGGGACGAGCACGGAACTTGGTCAGCCAGAATTCCTCCATGAATCTCGATCAAAAGAGACAAGCTGTGGCGGTGGTGGACTTCCTCTTGCTGTCGAGGGAGGAGCGCATGCAGAGGGTGGTTTGATGGGATGCAGGAGATTTCTGCGCGATGACCAAACCAGGCCTTGTGTTCATCTTTGCTCGATCTGTTTCTTTGTTTGAATGGCAAATAGAGCATGCTCAGGGAATGATACTTTTGTCAATTCTTGGGGGCGCACTCGTGCTCGCGCTCTTAGCCATACCATAGATGTCATACCATGCTCATCAGAGTCACGAGTCGTGACTGTGATTCTCAAGTGAACTCGCAGAAATGCCACAAGCTGAAGTGATGCCCGATCATGCCCAAGTCCCCACCCCATCATCAGCCTCTGCCTCATTGACTGACTGATTGATTGACTGATTGAATGGAGAAGTCGGACTAAATAATTGGTATGTTTCAACTCTGACATAACTTTTCAAAACTTTGACAAACAAAAGGAATCCCCAATGGGCATTACCCTGTTATGCTTTGACGGTCGGCTTGATACTTGATGTTTGAACATCTGATAGATTCAAATTCAGGGTTCCATCTGAAGGTATGTGTATGCAATACTTACTATTTAGTCTGCAATTGTTCAAAGTGAATGATGTAAAGTGTTCAATGCCACTCATAAAGGCACATGCTCAAGTGTACATCCTTAGGAAGGGTTGACTTTATAGTGATATGAAGTTACAGGGGCATTTGTGATTCAAGAAGAACTGTTTGATGATACCCGTGAATTTAACCCAAGAAGTTCACCTTTGGGTTGCTTTGTCTCTATCTTTATAGGGACCAGCATCGAAGAAGTATTATAAGATGTTTTCAAGCGTCACCTCATTCGAAGTCCATTCTCTGGAAATCACCCCTCCAGAAAAAATAAAATAAAACCTCACTGAAGAATTTTTAAAGGGTCGCACAAATTGCACACAAGCTAAAATTACAAAAAAGATTTGGAGGATAAAAAAATAAAAATAAATATAGAAATGAAAAAAATATAGAAATTAATAATGTACTTGGCTATCAGCGTGCATGATTATTTTATACGATGGGTTGTTTTTTGAAGCTTTAACTTGAATGAAAATGCTTGACCACATCAAAAATTTACCATATTACCACCATCATTCATCACTCGGCACAATCTTGAACGTGTCCGATTGCGCAAGAAGAAAACCCTGATCCCCAAACCAACACCCCATTTTAGCATTCTCTCGTACCCAGATTACTCTACAATCTTTCAATTATTTCAGACTCACTTTAAAAACTCCACTCACCTCTCTCACAAAAGCCACGCGAAAGTTCGTTCCTGACTCTAAATTAGGCTCCGAAGGGAGTAAATAAGATAGAGTTGAAGATTGAACGTTAGTTTGAACAACCCTTTGAAAACCCGTGTTATCATTCTTGATCGCGATATCGAAGCTAGGTGGGTCGGTTTTGGTGTAAGTCCAACCTATCTGTAAAGCGTCATCGTCGCTCCTACCCGCGAATGCGATGAGTCATAAGTTTTTTCAGGGAAACTCATAAGCGGTTCAGTGTAACTTACTTCCAGATGTAACCTTTTGGGGGAGGATTTATACCGAATCCAATACAACTCCCAAATAGTAGGCTGGTACCAGCAATGACAAGAATAGCCTTAAAGTAGCGCATATTTAATATTCTGGATTGGATGACACAGTTCGAGCACTTTTTGTTGGACTTTCAAGTAAACAAGATGAGCACAACGTTTTTTGAATTGAGTTAGTTACGAGAAGAGTATCAAATTTTTTTGTGTAAAGGAAGCGGTTTTGATAAGTTTCTCAAGAGTTTTTATAAATAGAGGGTTGGATGAAACGGGGACTATGAGGATTATCCAGGATTAGTAATCTTTAGGAGAACGTAAGGAGTTAATAAGGCAGTTGACCAACCGCTTGGTCAAGAGAGCACACAGCAGATCTGTGTCAAGACATTTCAGGTACCTAAAACCCGTCATGATCATCAACAACATTCACACCATACACTGACCATTCCGCGGTTCTCAGCAGACCAACGTAAAAGAGCTGTGTCACAGCATATGAATGACGAGCATCCCTGAGTCAGACGATCGCGTGATCCCTGGTCATCACCACCAGCACTCTAGAGGAGATCCCGACAAACGTAGGTGCAGTGTCGATCGGTCCGTCGCGAATGTAAGAAGCTCGACTCGGTGCATCCCATTCTGGCTGGCTAGCTGTTGTAGTTAAAGTGAGATACAGTAGAGTTATCATGTTGTAACCGCTCACTCCCTTGTGGGCCATCTCGTCGTCCAAGTTAAACTGAGCGATCTCGAAAGACCTACTGATGGGGTTTGGAAAAGCCATGACTTTTGTTTTTAAAGTCAATGTGACTAGCGTTGGTGTTGTCCATAGAAAGAAAACTCTCTCCCTCATAACTGGAGTTTAAATGTATTAATTGACTCCATATCATATCTTCCAAACACCAAAAACTCCAATGATAAAGAATCGACGAGTTGTGGAAAAAAAAACATGATGTTGTACAATTAAGAATGGTGAATTTATAAGACAATAATTCGTTGCCCTGCTGTTTGATTGAGTATTACAAGTGGAAGGGAATGTCCAGCATATCAAGCTGACATACTACATACATCAACACAGGTTATTATCATACAGGAATCATTTAACCAAAGCCTAATGAGATCATGGTAAGGGGATGTAAATGAATCAAAGATTTGAGGTACTTTCAGTATGGTTTAAAAGTTGATCTGATTCACCTACTCGTTTTTCAGGAATCCTGATCTTGAATGGATGAGCTTCAGTAGCTAAAAAAATATATGAAAATTAACCCAGTGGTTTGTGTTAATGAAACTTTACAAGAATCAGACAAAGATAGGATTGACTCACTAAAGACCCACTCGTCAAGTGAGAAATAATCTCGTGGAGAGAACATCAGATAAAGGTACTAAGAACGCCCAGCAAGAATCTCATCAGACAGATCAGTGACGGGAAGGCAAATGAAGTCATCAACAATTACCTTGAAGAATTCGCCTGTTGTATGCGCAAAGAGGAAGCATTATCAACTTATCTGCCTGTCCCATGAATCTAATTGACATGGTAACTTACTGAAAACAAATGATTCACTAGGAAAAGGAGAGAAATTAACTTTTATGCAATCTCAAAAAGCTCTATGTCAGATAAGTAAAAGAGGTGAATACCACATACCTGCCATCTATTGTTCCCCAATCTGGTTGATCAACATTCCGCAGGCCGCGATAGCCACCGTTCACTTTACAAGTCTCCTCCAAAGCTTCAAAGATTTTCCAGGCGCGTTCTTGCCATATCGGGTCACCCGTGAGCCTCCATGCATACCACATGCTTTCCAGAACTTCTGGTCTTAATATGAACTCTCCCTTCAAGACGACAAGAGATCGATCATAGGTGAATTTCTATGCCAATTGATTGGATAAGTAAGTTGGTACTCGAGTTCCCGGAGATGTATCCACAAGGCTTACTTCTGGCCCGAGACCTGACTTGGTCGAGTTGTATGAGTCGTAGCAAGTCTCAGCTAATTCCAGTCCTGAATAGTCCGCATATTTAGGTACTCAAATCGTTATCCCAAATGAATTACCGCTTTACTAACCCAGTTTAAAGATATCTTCAATGTCCAACAACTTTGCCCCTAACATCCAATTCCCAGCTTGAAACCGCAAAGCAACAGCATATTGATTTCAATAGAATTGAGCGAAAAGATTTAATGAGAGAAGGGTGTTTAAACAAGACTTACGCGCGAAGCAAGCAAGATGAGTCATAAAATTCTTTTGGCCACCTTCACTTGGGGAGAACTCGATCAAATAGGGACGCCGGATGCCTTTGGACCATTTAAGAAGATGTTTTCTCGTGGAATGTACAGCCTCTTGCCAATCTTTTGTACAAGGCAAAAAAAATGGTCAGACATGATCTTTAAAAGTATGATATGAAGCGGTCGAATATAGTTCACATTTGATGTAATCCACGGCCTGATCACCTATCAACTGCCAGTATTTTACAGCATACTGTAGCCCATGAAAAGCAGAAAAAAAAAACAGTAAGCCTTCAAGCTCTTAAAAGAAAATTCAGAGTATGATAAGCTATCTGCCGACCTCCAGAAAGCTATCAACGTTTCCTCCCCAGCCTACGTGATCTCCACGCGGAAGTCCAGAAAAGATGTGCAGGTTCTGAGAATGTAAACCCGGCAACACTTGCGGGTTGCCTTCATCATTTCATTAAAAACAGATCATCAGAACCTGATCCTCAGTATCGAATAAAGCAAGAAATTTCTTACTCATAATCTTACGACTTGTGTTATCCGCACGACGGCGATATGAATCATTCCCACTCCAGTATGAAACTCTATCAAACTCCAACGTCAACGACCCTACGTCACACTCTAGATCAGCACTTCAAGTTTTCTATATTATTGCACAAACCAAGAAAAGCTTACCAGCTTCAGCAACAGTGGTATCAAATCCAAACGCAGCTCGGTCGCTGTCAAAGAAAACCCAGGGATGTGGGATAGGTGAACTTCCTCCCCATGCGACTTCAAGCTTAGTCACAATATCTACTGCTTTCTGTAGGAGTCGGGTGTCGTTCGCGCCCGTGAGTTCATAAGTTGAAATGATGCTACCAAGATAACGAATCGTCGTCTCAAAAATTGAAGTGGGTTGGTCCGGTACATGCGACTTGGTGAAGTCGGTGTGCACGGTGTGATTGATCGCGGCTCGTAAATGGTCCTACAGACACCGTTAACACCTAGATATACCATTCGTCTTGTACCTATCCTGTTGACTTTCTTAAAATAAAATAAAAATACATACCTCGAGCCCCATCACGAAGAGTGTGGTCATTGAGTCTACAATGGTCGCTCCCCAGCCATTTCTCGTGTCAGAAAAATTCTGAGAGACAGGTTGAACTGAAAGTGCGCCAAAGCATCTTGAGTACTGTCATTATCGCATCTTATCGTTTTTTTTTTCAAAAAATAATAATAATCAAAATTAGAGAAAGACCATCACCTACTTTCATCATGTCCCCAGGCATAAATTACATAACTATCATACGCTTCCACAAATGCATCGCGTATCTTACTTTGTCGCTCACGCATAAGGACGCTCGGACCTAGCGTTGGAGGTTGAAGCTGACGTAAAGATTTGGTGGTACGGATCCGGTGGTGAAGCTGAGTAGGTATTCGATACCATGTCACTACCAAGCATCCGGAAACAAAAAAGCAAAGGCAAGAGATGACGCCCAGTAAAAGTTTTGTCGTTGGACACTTCTGACGAGAAAGTTGTGGAGGGAGTTCATAGTGATTTTGTGATAGTAATTTTATTGGTAAGGCTTCATACTTGGCTGATGGAACTCGAGCCATAAGTTGTTGTCTAGTGGGTGTTTGAAAAAGGTGACAGGTATTCAAGGAAAGATATGCTAAGTCTTGAGAGGTGAATGAAGGAGTTGTGTTTTGGCTTTTGGTGTGAATGATGAATGATAGTTTAGCTCAGAATGAAGCGATAGAACTTAGTTTCCATATCGAGGTTTGGGAAGTAAAGTAATCGTGATGACAAGGCTTTGGAGGTTTAGCTAATTGGATTCTCTGATGGGTCATGATTATACTCCCTGATCGCGTCAGTCTATGGATTGATAATTAATTACAGTCTGTGCACATCAAAGTGGAAAAGCATGGGTCCTACTTAGCGGTTTTCGACTCGGCAGGAGCCTCATAAACTCGACCCGATTCATATAATCTTAATGGACTCCAAAAGGCTCACAGACCAATTCACAGGCTTAATTCGAGCATATCTCAGCTGATCCCGATTATCAATATATCAATAGTTTTCAAAATTGAGTTTTTTTGGGTAGGTGCACTGTGCTGACCATCCCTTTGCATTCTACGCACTACGCTTGTTATTTCCTCAAACCCTTTCATGTAACGTATGCAATCCCGGTAAATGAAGTTCAGACAAACAGGGTATGCACTTGGTACACCTCTCGCGTTCTGTTCGAAAACTTTTAAGAAATGAATTTGCAGTCCTGCTTTAGCCACATGCTACATTCCCTTCTAACCAATCACTAGTCAAGCTCGTTTGTATGTCAACTCGTCACTGCAACCAATCTGAAAAGCTGCTTCTCGCTTGAAATCCAAAGTTTCATTCAATATATCACGAGCCTGTTTTGGGGATCTAGTGCCATCTCCATGGCTGGTGTCACGAAGCTAGGACTTTCTGATCTATTCTCATTGTCTTAGAGAACTTCTTTCCAGGCTCTCTCACTGTCCTTGCCCTACTCTTTCCTTGCTGAAACACCAGGAATTCGCAGACAATCAAGAACGAGAAAGTTGGGTTGACAGGGACAATCTTGTGACGACATTGTTTGATCATACTTAGGTCCCACCATGATAAAGCATGCTCTGACGCATCAGAGGTACAGTGTCAATGAAATTCAACCTTCCAGACCAAACGTTCAAACAAGGTACACATGGGCATTTAGCCATCCTTAAAAGCATTTACTGTACTACCCACCTCTGGCGACTGTAAAGCGCTACGTAGAGCAGCCAGACAGTGGTCGGATCTGACTGCCCAGAGCAGTACTGTAGCTTTCACAAAATTTGTCATCAGCTCCTCGAGAGCTGCTGGCAGATGGTCCGTGCGCAGGGCCATCCTGGACCTTCTGTAGCATACTTTGGCGCCGGTACATCCCTTCACCCTCGCCTCTTCTTCGACCTCCTTCCACTTCCCTTTCGACTCATCGGCCCCGAATGACTCACCGACTCCAGTCCCGGCCTGTCCGACTCTCCCTCACCACTTCCTTCCTGTCCATTCACCCCGACATCTCCATTCGCGAATCTACCCACGAACCTTTGTCCACCTCACTTCACAACCGAACGTCGTACACTCGATCAACTGGTTTCTATCAACAAGGTGAGTTTATTGAATCCATGCATTCGTGTTCATGGAGTCGATACTGACTGTACTACTAAAACAGGATGCCAGCGACTGCTCAACGACTATCGTTCACTTCGCCCTCGCGCCACTTCATTTCCAGTCCAAAATCAGGTCGGTTGAGGATCTTGAAAGAGCTCATTTGTCCCGGTGAGTTCACATTGCATTTTTTTTTTTTTTCAAAATGACCATTGCGTATGCCATCTGTCCTGCATCAACATTGAAAACTGATCAATTTCCTCTTTCCCTTGGTTCTCCCGTTCTCAATCGGGTACAAGATATCATCCATTTTCCTCAGAAGAAGGTTCAAGACTCAAGTAATCTTAGGCACCAAAA
>AWVX01011460.1:0-10294 GCA_000500245.1 Cronartium ribicola 11-2
AAAAAAAACCCTTGGGGCTACATTCATTATTCAATCCTTCTTCAATCAAGTTGCCATTTTTTTTAAATGCAAAGTCAAAAACCACAAAGGTAATTCAGAAAAGGTTATTTTTAATTGATTGATTGGTTTATTTATGAATGGGTCTTAATAGAGGGCGCTCAAGTTTTAATTTTTCCCTGCTTTGGATTTTTTTTTTAAAGATATTACTCAATGTTATAATAATAATAATAATAAAAACCTCACCATGCCTGAGTGATACAGACTACTAGTCACTTGATTCTGCTGTTTCCTAGGTTGTGCTTCTCAGCTTACATATCCAAACCCATTTTGAAAATGAAAGAAAACACATCACAGCGTTGAATGCATTTCTATGTGCACCAGAAGGGCTCAGTTACACCTCTAGAAAAGTTGTGTTGCATCTGGGAATTTAACACAACACTACATGCCCAGCTGCAATGCAACTATGCTGGTGGTGTTATATTGAGCTGAACATGCTTTCCTCCTCTAGATTTTTCTCTCTGCTTGAGGCATGGTGCCAGAAGTTGATCAGAGGCTAATTGAGAAATGTCAAACTTGGTGGTGAGTGATGGTGTAAGGAAGCAGATAGAAGGTGGTGTTAAAAACTGTGGTGTATGGAAGGAGGTTAAAAGAGAGGAAGGGATGGGAGGACTTTGGCTAGGTGGTGACAATGCATCCATCTGAATATCTGAATCAGGGCCTCCTATTCAAAGAATCTAATTGTGGTTCAGGCACTACAAACATGAAAGCAGTGATTTCCATGAAAACAAGCAGAAACACAAAAGCTTGAATAAAAAGAAATGGAGCAAAAAATAATAATCATGAAGACTAGTTTATAGGTACCCTTCTCAATAGTTCCTTATGTGAAAAATAAAAATGGAATACCCCTAATGATATCAAAATTAAATCATACCTTTATGCAAGTTTAAAAGAGGCTGATCTTGTTTCTGTACTCTAGAGTCTTCTTCAAAGGATGGTGATTACAACCCTCCAGCTTATCCTGGTAGTTTATTGATAGATCTATAGAATAGTTTTCCAGAACTCTGATGGAATTGACAGGTCACTGGGGAAGAAAAAGGTGCTTTGAATGATCTATATATAGATTTTTTTTATTTCATTGCGCTCCATTTTTACCTGAACAGCTTCATGAAGAGAGCATCCCAAATTAGCCAAATCCAGATGTGTGATGTGTGGGTGGGAAGGTCACTTTATTATGTTAGGTGAGCTACAACTAAGTTGGACAATGCCACATCAACCAGCATAAGGAGAGGTCAAAAAAGCTTGGAGTGCATGGAAATGTAATCTACCTCAATCTGTTGCTTTCTCATTTCATTTATTCATCTGGTTTCTTACTGTATTCCCTGTAAATAAGATTGTGTCATAATCATAAGCCACCATCAACCATCATCAACCTAGCTGTATCCTTTTTTTTTCCCTCTTGAACATCATCAGGCTCAATTATTTTTACAGATTTTTTTTGAAAGCTGTAAAAGGCCTAGAATTAACACTTTATATTCCAATGCCTAAGAGAGTTCAAAATAACAAGTCTGAAAGAAGTGAACTAAATTTTGACTTTAACACAAAATTCTCAGAGAATCACTCAATCCTACTCCCAAACATTGCATTCTTTGCTGATCTTTTTATCATTCACATCATCTTTAACCCAACCAAAGAACCAGAATGTGTGCTTTTTTTTTGGCGGGGGGGGGGTTGCATTTGCCTGCCAGAAGGCCCTACAAATCAGCATTGTATTTGTCATTGACAATATAACATTAATCCAAAAACTCTACAAAAAAACTCAGGGTTTGAATCACACTGAAGAATGTATTGTGATTCACCTCCAGCACAGTTGCTTCGCATCTGGGCATGCAACATAACATCATATGCCCATATGTGATACAATAGCTCATTTTCCAAGGGGGGGGGGGGCCCTTGGAAAACAGCCTGTTGCATTGCATCTGAGCATGTGATGTGTCATCTGCTCAGATGCAATGCAATTATGCTGTAGGTGATTTTTGGTTATTTTTTGTGCCTTGTCTTGTGGTTTAAGCAAGCTTATGTATCAGCAACTCACAAAGCTGATGTCCTGCTTCACCTTACCTACATTTGAAGAAGATGTGAAAAAGAGGCTGGAACAAATTTTCAAAGAAATCAGAAAAAAATATTCAGCCTCTTGGTGCATCTTGGACACCTACCCTCATTTTTTGGGGGGATTTTTGTGCAAGTTTTAGGTCTTGAAATTTGGCACTGTTGTGCAGATAATATGCTAGAATGATGAGATTAGTATTATGAGTGGTCATAGAAGGAGGAAAAGTATGTAGTAGGGGTTTATAAGATGAAAAAGTTTTAAAATACTCATCAAACGGTGGATCAGGGAGTTACAAGGTAAAAAGGGAATTCTTTGGTGGCATCATTGCTTTCCCAAGCACATTTAATAGAATATTAAAAGTGGTCATAAAAATCCATACTCCTCATCACAGGACTTGGATCACCACTATTTTGAGTGAAATAAAATATTTCAAATCTACAGGAAAACTTCTCTTCTTCAATGTTGGAGATAGCCTAGTAGTACCAAAATAGAAGTTGTACAAAATCAACTTTAATTAATACATACTTTAAGATTTATAATTACAATAAAAGGAAAACCTTATCCAATAGTAAAAAATACACATTTACATTAGTGTATTAGACTTTCTAGATCTGTTTAAAGCTAAGCAGGGTTACAGTAGTGAACACTACTTGTATAAGAATCAGATACATTATTCATTATTAAATTCTTTTTCATTGCACCAAGAGTCATAAAGATAGAAATAAATGTAAGGGGTGGGATCAGTTATAAGGGTTTTTAAAAATAGGCAACACAGGTATTGGAGATGGATCAATTTATGGAAGAGTGGTTCTATGGGTTGAGGCAGAGGGGAAGTACTTTCTAAGGCAGAGGAATGAGGAAACAAAAGTAATTGGGGTTCAGTGGGCGTGTGAATGCATGAAAAGTTCATTTCAGGTGCTAGGAGGATGGTTTTCCTGTTTGCAAATGTGGGATTTACAGGTTGTGCCGCATACATAGGAGTGAAATGGAGGCTTGAATGGATTAGGAATGGTTGTAGGCGGGATAGAGTGCAATCAGAATCACCCTGTCTCAACATCAGACCATAAAAATCAATAGAGATTTGTGTATTTGAACATTAGTGATGAAAATCTCTAAAAATGAGGTATTTGAAGATGGAATTCAGGTGGTATATGCTAATATAAAAGTGTCTAGAAGTTATTGGGGATGTTAATTGGAAGTGTAAGTCTGTTTGAGGAGGATATTTCAGACTTTAGGGGTGCTATGAAGGTGAATTCTGTGGTGCTGTAGTGTGAATTGGTGAAAATAGGTGGATTTCATATGTTTTTGTCTCTCTTGGCATGATTAGTGGGTGATTGTGATGTCATGTGAATGATTCAGGGACCATTTGAGGGTTTTTTTTTTGTGATGGATGTGATTTAGAGACTTGGAGTATTTTTTTGCATGTGTTCAAGTTGTAAATGTGGATATATAAGGTCTGGCCATCTCTCTCTTGTCTCTAGGACTTTGTCTGGGACTTTGATAGTAGAGTGCCCTTTCATAAGCATCAGTTAGAGTCTTATTATTTGTGGAAAATCCTGAACTCTTCAAATCAATTATTCATAGAGATTTCTTAGTCAATTGAATTAATCATAGTGTGTAGCTCAATTTTATGATGATCTGGTATTACAAATAATTCTAAGTCATTGGGTTAGATCCCCAATAAGGCTAGAATTATGTAGAGTGTGTATTATTTAATAAGCTTGTGAGAACTTGCACAGTGTCTGTAGCTCACACCACCAGCATTGGGGGCTCTCAGAGCTTTGCATTTCTCTCACAAAAAGTCCCTTGTAGATCCCAGCATGTGAAAGGAGAAAGGATGTTAGCACAAGGGAGTAAATCAACCTCCTATCTTACTCAACTCATTCACTACCTATCTCACTCAGCCTCAAAACATCCTTATATGGGGTGAGGGTTCAGCCATGGCATGAGGGAAACTTGTGAAGGCTCAAAACACAGGTGCTCCTGAATTTGAGTGTACCTATTAGTAAGTGATGGAATATAGGATAAGACACTAGTATATCCTCTGCACCTGCCCTAATCAAAAAGTGCGCTGACCTAAAAAAGAGAGAACGGAATGGGATGTGATTAGTTTGGTGGTGGACTTGATGGTGAGCAGTGTATTGCTTGTGATCTGTGGACTTAAAGTGAACTATGCACGAATCTGCAGGAGTGAAACAGTACAAGAGATTAACATGTTTGTGAGTGTGTTGAGTTTATGAGGTAGATAATGATGATTAAGTTTTGAGAAACCAAGAAAAGGAAAGAAAAAAAAGGTTGGGTGTTTCACTCACAGTCTCTTTTCACATATGAGGGAAAAGAGACTGGGAGTGAGGGAGGGCAGGGAGTATATGGAGATTCTGAGTGGGCTATAGGGCTATGCTAATGTTGTAAATTTTCTGTATTGTGCCAATGGAATTGAGACACTCTAACAAAACTGATGTATTTTATGCAAGAGATTTTGAGGGAGAGTGCCACATGTGTAGGTCATCCTTAGGCTAAAGATGAGTTTGAGCCCATTTCTTGGGGAAAACCCAAACCTGGCCCTAGATGCAAGTCATTAGAGTTCCCCCACCATGAGTGGCATGAGCTACTGACACTGTGTTCATCAAATTTCCTCAAGCCAAGGTAAGACATGTTAAAACATCTGTTGAATTCTTGTATTGCATCTTAGAGAGGCATTTTTTTTTTTCACTTATTAAATTTTGAAGTTTGCTCTTGCTCAGCACATTGGGAGTTTCACAGTGCACAATCAAACTGTAATATCAAAAGGGCAATCATTCCAATTGTTTGTTTAGACCCCAAGGTTGCTAAACAAGTTAGAAAAAATCCAGAAACATTTTGGGAACATCAAGGAGCTATATCGAACCTGCTGTACTGTCTTCCAGATTTTTCCTGGAACATGAAACAAGTTAATTAATTGCAGAAGTCTCAAACTTAATGAGAACTTGGTTTTCCACTAGGAATAAGTGATAAAAAATGTAGTGTATAGTTATGTTAAAGTACTGTGTGCAGGTGCAATATGTTGCAGTACTTTATGTAATGTATATGTAACTTGTTAGCCATGAGATAATCTGGTCTCCTCAGATCATGCGATGGCTGACAGGGTATGTGAACTTGATTATCTACAACAGATTTTCAATGTTTTGGCAAGTTATTCCCTTGTGATCTTCAAGATTATCAGCATAAGTCTGGGAATTTTGGTCCAGAAATCCTCTGTGTCTGTTATGACCCCAACAGCATCTAAGGTAAGCTCTAGGGCCCTTGTAGGGTTGTTCACAGGCTTAACTTCAAGCATAGCACAAGAGAATTTGTTGGCCTGGTGATCACCAGACCCAGATCAATATTCATCAATACTAAAGGAGAGAGGGAAAAGAGAAAGAAGAAAGGGAGAAAGACTCAATCTTGCTACTTGAGAATCCTTCTTTGGCTTTGCATTCTCATCACACATGATGGCATGAATCCCCGTTGGTTTTCCAATGTAACAAGACACCACTGGCTTTGCCCATTTGGAGTTTTCCAAATTGTGAAACTGGTGAGAATGAGTCTTGGGAAAGGTGCTGTTATTGGACACATAACCAAAGTATTCAATAATCTCTGCTGAACCAAGATCTTTAAACAACTCCCTACAGACCAGGTGAAATCCTTCAGCCAACTCAGCAACTGCATCCCTCAAACCTGGAGATTTGGATTGACCATTTCAATTATGATAGTAACTGGACTTTCTTGGTAGCAGACCAATATGGGAAAACCCTCATGCATTTTGGGCATTTGGCTTGAATGCAACCATGTTGAACTTGAAGGGAGTCTGACATTTACAGGGTCCCAGGATGTGATCAGGTGAGACACATTGTTTAGTGGCAATTAGAGAGGTCTGTGGTTGTCCATGTTCCCTACAAAAATAGAGCAACTCACTTTAGATATCAAGATACATCCTGAGAGCTTCCACTGGTCTTACCAGACAGCATGTTGAATTTGACAGACCATTATTGAGTCTTGAGGGAGGTGATGTAACTGAAGAAATGGTAAAATGTCACTATGTGTCTGGTGGGATTCAAACCCACAACCTCAGCATGATAGCCAAGAAACATACTAGAGTGCTACCTTTTACCACTAGGCTACAGACACTTGTGGCTGTCATAGGTGCTTTCTATGTGTGTACATGTGCCCATGGAGTCAACTCAACAGTTCCCTCATACTTTGGTGATACATCATGTAAGCATACATTGGTCTACATCTCAACAGTAACATGTTTGTAACTTGGGGAGGTGGGTCAATCACAGTGTACTAAAAAACTGATGCTCTTGACATCAAGAGTATACAAAAATTTAGAATTCCTTGCAGTTTGTGTCAGCTTTGTGTGAATTTTCCCCCAAGGTGCTCATTTTCTTGGAATAAAGGGAGATCACTTACTCATTTTCCCACAGACCTTGTAACCATGATCAGTGGTGCTGGGATGACTGGCCAGGGGCTGAGTTTGAGGTCAAGGTCAAGGCTGAGGCATTCAGCCCAACTGAGAAAAAGTGCTGATGGGCAGGCTAAGGAACACATAGTTCAGCCTGAAAGCATCAGATTTGGGATGGGTATGGAATGATCAGGCCTGCTTGGACCTCTTTGGACCCATGAACCCAAATTCAGATGTTTTTGTAAAAAAGCTGTGAACAACTTTACTATCTTGAGTTCAAAAGAGAATTTTGTGAACACTGTGAATTGGCATATGGCTTTGGTATTACTCAAAGGTGGATCCTTCAAGATGAAAGAAAAAGTTCTAAGGTATTGTCCTGTAAATCATTAGGTTTCAGTCTTTCAAGTTTCTTTCTTGTTATGGGGTGCAACAAGCTACTCCAGTATAGCTTTAAAAATAAAATAAAAAAGACACAGAAATAGAAGTCAAACTCAGACAAAGATAGAATAAGAATGGAATGTAAAAGAATGTTGGTACCAAAAATGATAAAAATCTTGACTTCCCTGAAACAGAAAAAATGAAGGCTCACTTTGGCGCACAGCCTCACAAAACAGCTATCCCAGAATTTGATCAGAGGACACCTTTCTCTTTACAATCAAAAACCAATCTTTACCTGAGCTCCAATGGAATGCCTTGCACATTGCAGCTCATCTGAGAGAAAAACATTTCCATTGGGAGTGTAAGCTGGAACACAGGCACCCTTTTGTACCAATTCACAAACCCAATGGTGGTGTGTGTCTCACAGAAGTAGTGTTGGGTGAAGATAGGCAGGTCTCTTCTCAAATATGGTGGGCTGGACATCTGGGAATGTTGCAAGGAGCTATGGGTCAAAGCCCAGGCCATTCAGAAAGTATGATAGAAGAGCAGAATATGATTGTACAGAGAAGAGCCAAAGATGTGTATCTTGCATAAGAATATGTAAATGAAATTTCTAGTTAAGTACAAGCTAAGGTAAACTCAAGACAAAACTACTGCCATATGTCCTTCTGATGGAAGTAAGAGGTACAACTAGGCATGAGACATAAAGAGAAGGTGTAGGTAGGTGCACATGAGTACAGCAAAGAATATTTCAGGAATGACCATCTTCAGTTCCATCATCTGAGCCATCAAATATATAATGATCCATAGCAGAAAATTTGGATGCTGGTGCAAATGGAAGGCTGGATCTTTTACCTGAGCTGATAGCTGCTGGGTTGTGCATAGCACAGCTTGATAGTGGAGTACTGCATCCTGAAAATCTAGCCATTGTTTATGCAGAGGCTGTTGTTGGTTGAAAAAAAATATGAAGATTTGGAAGTGCAGCAACAGTTAGTATGGCAGGAAAAGACTGAATGCTAGGCACCAAGATTAGGGTTCTGTCTTGTCCATGCAGAATGACAATGGCTGTGCATTGTGGAATTATGTTTTTGAAGTCTCTGCTTATTGAAAACATTGATGGGATAATTTTAAGGTAAATGAAACCTATCACTATTTGGGTTGCAGAACTTTGACTGTGTATCAAACTTCAGGAAGACCCCCTGGTGCTACAGTGTCATTTTCAATTACACTATCAGAAAAATAATTGTTTTGCTCAGGATACAAAATACAGTCATTAAAAAATCCTCTGGGTAGCCAATGAGCATGGAAAAAATCCCAAAAAGTTTTGAGTATGTGATCTGGTTCTGTCTCTTTATGATTTATATTTTTCATATTTTTGGGGCTCATAGTTTTTGATGTATTCAAAATCTTTTTTACATGGGATTGGCCTTCTATAATGTGTGCCCTGCTACCAGGGGCAGAAACTCAAATATGGCCCAAAACTAGAACACTGATTGACTATTCTTCAAATGGCCATGAATTTGTTTTTTTCTGAGTTGTTTTTGTTAATTGTAGGCTCAAATGAACGCCACACTTCCCCTATACATTGTTTGCCAAGGTCTCAACCTTCTCCCTCCAAAACTGACCAAACTAATGAGTGAGCAATCTCAAAGTGTATGTTAGACAATGCTTATGTTGTTATTGAAGCCATGAGGTTGAGGCCTTAACTAACAATGTAAGAGAGAAGTGTGGTTTTCATTTGCTCCTACAATCAATAGAATCTTCCTGGAAACAAGAACGCTATAACCACTTGAACAACAGTCAATCAGTGTTCTCTAGTTTTGGACCAAAATTGAGTTCTTTTCCCTGAGATTGGGCACATGTTACAGAAGGTCAATCCCATGTACTTGGACCATTTTGGTTAGTACATCACAAACCATGTGTTGCAAAAATATGAAAAATATAGATCATGAAGAGACAGCAACAGACAATACACTCAAATTTTTCGGCTATTTTTCCCATGCTCATCAGCTTCCAACAAATCTTGTAAAAATTGTATTTTTGTCACATGAGTGGAATACATTTTTTTTTTTGGGTGTTACAAGTAGTTTTGTCCCAAGTTGATGTTAGTATTGACTTAACTAGAGAATATACTCAAGACCAAGTGAGAGTAAACAAAAACTATGTCAGATGTCCACTGAGTTCATTATCCCATGAAATGTGTCCAATTTGACAGCTGGTACCTTATACATGTTGAGTTTTACAAGTTCTCCCAGGGAGAGTTGAGATTCAGCTTGTGAAATCTGTCAAACTCCACAGATTGAAGATAGTATGATCTACCAATACCTAAACATGCTGCTAAGGAAGGTGTCTTTGCAAGGACTAGGGAATGTGAACAGGATAGACATGACTCAGGAGAACCATTGCAATGCATGTGACCTGGAAAAAGGCCACCATGTTGCCCACAACTTTCCATGTGCCCCATCATCAGAGCCCCTTAAGAATGTGCATATAGATCTAAGTGGTATAATTCAAACACCCACCCTATGTGGAGTACAATACTTCATCCTCTTCACAGATGACACCACCCACAATCGACATGTGGCATGCACCACCACAAAGTAAGTGAAGGTAATTTTTTTTTTAATTTTCCAGTACATAGCCTTAGCTGAACAGCAGACAGACCAAAACCGTAAAGTAAAGAAGCTAACACTGGATAATGGAAGTGAATTTATAACAAGAAAACACCAAGAAGTTTTAAATTCAAATGGGTTCAATTGTCAACAACATCTGTCATCAACTTACCCCTATGTCACATAAACTTTGTGTGCAAACTGTTACACCACCAAAGCTTTTTCAGGTCTGGCTCACATCGCAAATATATTGCAGGCAGGATTTGTTGAGGTGTAGAAGACATAAGTGTGCTTACATGATGTATCACCACAGTCTGGGGGAGCTGTTGAGTCAAATTCATGACCACTACCACCCATCACGTAGGCAGTCACAAGCATCTGTAGCCCAGTGGTCAAAGGCAGCACTCTAGTATGTGTCTTGGCTATCATGCTGAGGTTGTGGGTTCAAATTCCACTAGACACATAGTGATGTTTTATTGTCTCTACAGAATTTACCATGGGCTGATGTACATAAATTTGATGCCATCCCTGCGAAAACAAGCCTCATGCAGCCCTTACAGAGGCACATGTCAGGTGTGAGCTTCTTTGGGGATCACCTCCTGTCTACAAACTAGGAAAGAAGAGCCAATTAAGGTCTTCAATGCTATCACAACCACTGTTGTCAAGTCTACCCTGGGAACCCCCAAGTGTAGACTTCAGTTAGTTGACCTCTAAAGAGAGGGTTTAAAGCTAGATGCCTACCAATCTCTGTGCCTGAGGCAGATGGTTTATAAT
>KI566469.1:5738-17930 GCA_000500245.1 Cronartium ribicola 11-2
TTTTTGCCCAGTGGATTAAAAGTCAAATTAAATGCAAAAAAAAAATCATTAAAATGTTAAATAGTTTGTCATCTTTGATAATTATCTGAGTGTAACCTAGAGGGCACAAAAAATCAGAAACAATTCGGAGAGCTCTTGGTTTTTTTTTTTTTTTGCATAGGTTATTGATGAACCTATCAAATGTGTGTCATTAAAATGAAGGTCAATTTTGTTTTTTTCAAGAGGTTTTAAAATATATTGAAGGCCTTTTTAGGTGAAATTTAGTCAAAATGCTATAGATTGTTGCTTTTTATTTTTGAGGCTCAAAGTAGATGGTTGAAAAGATATGAAAAAATGTGAAACAAAAAAACAGAGAATTTTTCATTACTTTATCTTGATAGATAGACTTTTTTTTTTTTTCTAACAATTTTTTTCACCACCACCACCACCTTCTAAATTTCTAAAGAATTCATTCCAAATGCTTGAGAAGGGCTGCCAAAATGGATCAAATCATTACATTCAATATGAAATTTGAACAGGATTTCTAAAGCAATGAACAATTTCAAAAAAAGCTCACTAAAAAGACACACACACACACACACACACAGGGAAGTGCAGCATTCTGAGAAGGAATGAGAGCTCACAAGACCTTCTTAATGAAGGTAAAATTAGTGCCTCAAACCCAGTCAACCCTCAAAGTTTTCTTGTGGTCATCAAGAATCATATATGTTTCATTCAAATCTTGACTTTGGTGTTCATGCTGATTGCAGCTTCAATACCCAGAATGTATACTTGGCGCGCACATTGGTTGTTGATAAGCTTATCAGCAAAACAACTTGCCTTTGTGAAAAGTGCCAAGCAATATATGCTTTTCTCTGTTCATCTGAAAAGGTTGATTTATGGGTATCATGATGAAGTAGCACACTGGAAGTCTCAGAATCTCAAACCTTCTGCTCCATATAAATACATGTTTGACAAAGTGGAACACAAGCTCACACAAATGAATATCTGCGACCCCTTGCCATTCTGTGCCTGTTTATTTATTTATTTGATTTTAATTTTGATTTCATTATTATTATTATTGAGGTACTTGAAAAAAAAAAAGGTAGAATTGGCCAAAGTTCAAGACTTTTACTTGAAAAAGGATGAAATTTATGTCATGCACCTCCCTGAGGGCATTCCTGGGCTCTTGACAATAGCACCTAGTATTCAACATTGCCAACAAATTTGTGTCAGATGAACACATCCAAGGTCACATTGCTTGCAACTGCCTGACTCATATATTCTTTTATTCCAGGGGTAACCCTTAGACATTGGCCTCTTTGCATTGGACATTTGTGTCCAACATGATCTTGTTGGACCCACTCATCCAACACAATTTTGTTGGCAGTGCACGCCCGACCATTTCCTCAATAATCACTTGAGCTTGTCCTCCAACGTCTTATGATAGGCTCTGCGTGAGAAGTTTGTCCAGCAGCTCCTGAAGGTGGCTTTCAACTTGTTCTTTTGCAAGTCAACAATTTGCTGTTGGTCTTTCTTGGTTTAATTTTGATTGAAGCTACTTCAAGAGTCCTCTTATACATCAGGTGTCTCATCAGGGTTCGGTCAGTCGCTGTTATTGATACACACCATGTTTTTTGCTGATTCTGAGAAGCGAGATGAAGTTGATGTGAGTTGATAGCGCAGGGGTGTGATATGATCAGTTTAAAGTTTAAACTAAATAAGCCGATTTACATATAAATATTTCTCTGACCCTCCGCCACTCAACTGCCACCTGACATCCTACCTCTCCCTAACTCTCCCCTTCACGTCGACGCTCCATCCTTGACCAACTCAAGCCATGTCTGATATCACTCCAGATAAACCGAATGAGATTCACTTGGACCCAGAGGTGAGCTTTATGTCTCATCTCCAATCTCCAATATTTAATCAAGCTTATCATTTAAATCTCGATCGATCAATTTCATCTAACTGTAGGTAGAAGAACTTTGGTCTTCACGTGCACTTTTATTAGTACTCGTGTTACTCATCTTATCATTCTCAGTATCTTATTATCTCAAAGTTAGAAGGATCAAAACTATTCATGAAACTCTTGTCGCTCTCTTCTCAGGTATGTCTGTCTTTCACTTTCTCTCTTTGTTCATTCATGCTGAAGTGAATCTTTGTGTTTGTCTTTTCTTTTGATCAGGGATGGTCATCGGTCTCATTGTCCGACTATCACCTGGAGAAGTAGTTCAAAACATGATTAGTTTCAAGAGTACTATCATGCTTAACGTATTACTACCACCTATCATTTTGGCATCTGGTTACGATCTTAAAGAGGTCTGTTTTCTTGTGATCTAGCTCAATTTGGAAAAGCTAGTATTCATCAAATCAAATTTTGGGATACGATCTATTTAGGAAAACTTCTTTCGGAACTTTGGTGTCATCCTCACTTTCGCTTTCTGTGGTACCTTCATATCTGCAGTAGTGATCGGGTAACCCAATTTCTATTATTCTATATGAACCCTAATCTGTTTCTAATCTTTTTTTTGTCTCTCCCCATATAGTTCTTTGGTTTACATATGGGCTCTCTTAGGTCTTGAAGGTCTCTCTTTAGGCATAATCGAATGTTTATTATTTGGTTCCACACTCTCAGCAACCGATCCGGTCACCGTTCTAGCAATCTTTAATACATTAAAAGTCGATCCAAAACTGTATAGTGTAATCTTCGGCGAGAGCTTATTAAATGATGCCGTAGCTATCGTCATGTTTGAGTAAGTAGTCTTGCCACCTTTTTTTGCCAGAAACCTTCTGATTGATGGGTTTGAAAACCAATATTATAGGACTTTATCACATTTTCATGGAGAAAAGATTTCAATCTTATCTTTCTTTCATGGTGTTGGAATCTTTCTTCTCGTCTTCTTTACTTCTATGGCTCTTGGTGTTGTCTTCGGTTTAAGTTGTTCATTAATGTTAAAACATTCAAGAGTTTCTCAATTCCCTGAGATCGAATCTTGTTTGGTCCTCTTAATCGCTTACACTAGTTACTTTTTCTCGAACGCTTTAACAATGAGTGGTAAGCTCTCTCCTCCTCCTCATTTTTTTTTATCTCTCTGTCGCTCAAATCTATCGATCTTCATCCCTTCCAACAGGAATTGTGTCTCTTTTGTTTTGCGGTATCACATTAAAACATTATGCGTATCATAATATGTCAAGAAGAACTCAACGTACAACAAAATATATGTTTACAACTCTGTCTTCACTTTGTGAGAACTTTATCTTCATCTACCTAGGTCTAAGTCTATTCACGCAAACCCAATTAGTCTACAAACCAATCTTCATCCTCGTCTCAGCCGTGAGTCAGATCACCTCGCTGCTCCTTCCCTCACCTCTGTCTGTTTAGCTGATAATTGGTTTTGAGCTTAGTTGGCAGTTTGTGTGGCGAGATATTGTGCAGTGTTTCCGATTTCGAAACTTATCAACGTCTTCTTTCGAAAAGCCCGTGGAACGAGAGCGGACGAATTACCTCACTCTTACCAAATGATGATCTTTTGGGCCGGTTTACGTGGAGCAGTTGGGGTTGCACTTGCAGCCGGGATCAAAGGAGAGAGTGCAGTAGCTCTACGAACGACCGTACTGGTGACTGTTGTCTTGACGATGGTAGTTTTCGGTGGTACGACGGCCAGGATGATTGAGATTGTGGGGATCAAGACGGGGATCGAAGAAGAAGCTGATAGTTCAGATGACGAACAAGGTTTTGTTAGCCTCGGTAATCATCACCATCGAACAGGAGGTGGAGGACCGTCACCGGGTACTGGGATCTATCAGGGTTCGCGAGTCGGATCTGGAAAGCTTCCTCTTGGTCCACCACTCGAACTATCAGCCGCTGATGAAACTCGCCTGCCTGGAACTGGTTCAGATGACCCTTACAATCAAGTACCTTTATCACCACAGCATTCTCTCTCAGTAACTCATGATTCGGACGAAGAAGTTCTACCAATCGACGACGGAGGAAGTAACGAAAATGGAAGTAGGAAAGTTTGGCGAGACGGTCAATGGTTCACAGTGCTCGATGAACATTACCTTTTACCTGTCTTTTCAAATGCTACTGCATCAAGAAAACAAGCATCAAGAAAAGCTCTTCGAAGAGATAGCAGAAAGGAATCAGATGGAGATCTTGCTACATCTGCTGCAACATCTACTCAACCTCTTTCTCCTTGGATCGGTTCAACACCACCATCACCATTTGATGAACACCGAAGACCTGGAACTGGAGGTGCGCAGAGTCCTGTCCATTCTCGAAATTTAGGGGCTCGACTGCCTCATCATGCATTCAAGGGCTCATTCTCCGACGTCCTTTCTGCTCTCGTCAATTTCCCTTCTACTTCTTCTAATACAACCACGACAAAGAAACGAGGGAGTGAAGACTCACAACCCACCCAAAGGGTTCGAAACCCTAGTGAAACTGGACTTACCAGTAGCTATGAATCTTCTATCTCATCTGCTGCTGGACTTGAACATCAACCACAGGATTGGACTGCTCTTAGTCCAACTACTTCTACTCCAACACCTACGCCTGGAACGTCTGTGCACGTCAAACATCGATCAAGCGATCGAACTGGGAGGAATCCAAATTGAGCTTACTATTGAAACTCAATTGTATGATTAGATAGATGTATAGACAAACCAACATCAAAGATAGTTTCTTTTACTCCTTTTATTTGCGAAGAAAGGTAGTGGCGCTTATAAAAGAATCTGCATATTTTTGTTTTGGTACTAATAGAGACATATACATACATATAGACAAAAGAAGTCTTGGAAAACTTGTCTTTTTTTTTTTTTTTGATATTGTACTTAAAACAAATTAATGATATGTTTATATTAATTTTCACTTGTTTGATCACAGGATTTATGTACCGGGGATTGATGAGTCTGAGCGGGTTTTTCCTTTTAGAGAAGAGGACAAGTCTAGGGATAGGGATAGGGTTTTCTTTTTAGAGCGGAGGATGAGTTGGAGGTAATCGTTGAACTTTTGGGTTTCTCGGGGAAGTGAATTAGTAAAATAGAATTGATTCAAACATGAAAGGGATTGCTAATGAGAACGTTTGTCAAGGAATTGATCGACAAGATGTAGGTCACTTTGATACATTTGAGGAGGTCAGTTCAAAAGCTGGGGTACGTACCTGTTTTCGTGCAGTAGGATTGAGATGAGCCTGGTGAGCATTGAATAGGAAAGCTCGAGGTGTGGTCTGATTGGAGGGGGAAGGACAGATTGTTATTTTCCAAATCGCTTTTTTTTTTAAGCTTGCTCAACCCTTTGCAAGTGCCATCAACTTTCCACCTCAAGCCCTGCCAGTATCAATCCCTCCCATAATCCAAGTTTTGAAGAGTGATTGGAAGGGAGGGGAATTTTCCTCAGAATCGCTTTCCATAGAATTGAAGAGTGGCTATAAGTCGTCGCTGATGACGTACAGGGATTCTTAAGCCCGCTTTTTTCACTGTATGCGTATCTTGAACCTTTTTTTTTTTTTTTTTCAAATATCATGCGTGTTCTCGTGGAAGGCTGTCGCTACAAATCTTTGCGGCCTCTTTCTTGACGGATGTTCAAGGAGGTAAAGGTGAAGAATGATTAGGTATAGAAGTTCTCAGGGGCAAATTTGAAAAAAAAAAAAGGATGGTTTTCTGCGACGTGAACAGATGTTGATTCATTGAATTTTTTTTCTAACCTTTTCGAAGGGGCAGGATTTTGAGCGGGCTGACTGAGGTCATGGTGGTGATCAAGTTTAGACGCACGCTCTACTTTGAATATGACCAAGGTTGATGAAAGATTAGCGATTGGGCAAGGTTTTCTTACGACAACGCAGGGGGAGGGAGGTGCAAACCTGAGCAAATCAAATACGCCCGCTCACTCATATCGTAGATAGACTGATGGTACACAGGCGTATATCTTTCTACCAAGACCTTTCCACTTTCCAGAGTGACTCTCCAATTTGGGTTCTTGTTCCGTATATGTTAATAAACTGTGATTTTATAAAGGTTCTGACTTTCTGTGAACGTGAGCAATCACGTGATTTCATAGTTCTTTGTAGCTTTCTAGTGGTAAAAGACTCTGTTTACACCATTGAAGAGGATAGATACAAAAAAATAATGTCGTTTTGAGGCCTATTAACAGAGAAAGTGTAGTAAAAACAATCACAATGTAAGGTATAAATCATAGCATTACGTTTGGTATAAAGTCAGTATGGCGGGTACAAATTCAATAAAGAGATATAATAATTGTGTTTAAATAAGCTGCCTGAAATGATGATGAGTTGAGATAAGAAAACCGATTTGTAATAAAGAGGATAAATCCGATACCAAGACTGAGATGAGTTTGGAATATTACAAAATGTTTCAGCAGGAGACAAAAAGCAAAACAGAAGAGACCGAAAAAAAACAGAAGAAAATATTTGAAAACTTCCGAGCGACACCACCACATAAAATGCGGCAACAGCAAGCGAAGTGTGGAGGTGTTGGGGCTTGCGAGGCCGAGCCGGACCAAGCTGTGTATTGCTCAAGAATGGCGTTAAAATGAAAAGCATTGCAGAAATTTAAAGAAAGTGAAATGGATGAAGACTGAGTGAGAAGATATCAAGAGAAAAAAGGAAAAAGGAAGAGCGCTTCTAACAACATTTCATGGCTCAGCTCAAGAACTCCCATTTGGTATTAAATTTATTTTCGACACTTCTGAGTCAAATTGAAACCTGTCGCGCGTTGGACAGTTGTCTCCCATCCTTTCTCTGGCCGCACACGCGCAACTCGACTTGACTACTTCGTCTGAGTTTTCGGTTCAATCTTGATTCCAATCGCTCACGGCTTTCCATGTCTTTATCTATTCAATTTACGTCAGATGTTTCTTTCGTTTGATGCTTTCTTTGACCAATTGAGGAACATCATATCCTCGTGTATTACTCCTTGAATAGATTTCATGATCGTGGGATGATCCTCTAAATTTTCATCGCTGTCCGTTTGAGTGAGCTCAAATTGGCGGCTGTTCGGCTATTATTCCAAAGGGAGTTACCTATCAACTCAAAAGTTCAAAAATATTGCTTCAATATTCAACCAAAACATGTAGTTTGACACTGATTTATCAGGGGTGCTGTTTTTTTGCACTTTAACATGGTACAGTTTAACATTGGTCATTTTATGACTGGTTATCGGTTCTTGGAGCATTAGGTAACCCCCTCCTAAAAACCCATTTCAACAAGGGTCACATAATCACAAAAAAAGCTTCAATCCCACTCTTTGTCATTATGCAAGTGCCAAAAACACACTTTTTTTTTGACACCTTTAATCCATGACACTCACTTTCTGGGCAAGTCCTTGGAGGAGTGGAATTTTCAAAGTTTTCTATTAGTCAGCTAGAAAATAGTTTAGCCCTTTACACTAATAAAATAAAATAAATTCAACCCTCTCCAACTACACACCCAGGCATAATAACACAAAATTTGCTTGAGTTTGAAGATAGCAAAAGCCATTTACTCTATGGTAATGGTATTCAAAGCTCAAGAAAATGGTCCCAGAAGACCCCAGAAAAGTGGTCCCAGAAGTCTGAAAAGGAGTGTTTTGTCCGTGTATGATTTCAAACTATGTAACTACAGGACCAAATTGGCTTTTGTTTGTACAGCCCCTTTTTGGACTTCTGGGAGCACTTCTGTGGTGACTTCGAGGACCATTTCTGGAATCATCAGGGACCAGTTTCCTGAGTTTTGAATACCATTAGTGAAGTACCTGAAGGATGCACTTTGAGAGTTAGTGGTATCTAGTTACCCCCTGCAAAGGTAGACATAAAATCACCAAAAGCAAAAACAAGAGCACCTGCTCAGAATACAAGGATTGGAGCTAGGCAGTCGCTGTGCTCAACTGTAGCTCTCCTTGGTCATCACCCTAGTCTAAGATAGACCAGTCCTCTCGCACCCTCTACTCAGAGGTCATCTGACTGAAGTCTACATCTGGGTGTATCAAGTGTAGACTGAATTTCTGACCAGGTAAGGGCCTGATAGAAGCCACTCCCTGACACAGTACCTGCCACCCTTTGAAAGACTGTATTGTACATAGAAATCTTGAAGGGAGGTGTGCACCCTTACATGGTGTTTGGGTGCATGTCCATTTAATGCACCCAAAAATTTCTACATGTGCCAAACATTATGCCATATGTGAGTCTCTGGTGCATAATTCTCAATGCTCTAGAGGCCCTCAGTACTATTGCACCAATGCTAAGGCCATTTTGGTACATCCTTGTTGGAATCTGGTGCATAGTACATTCTGGGAGCCAAATAATGATATGGTAGCACATCTCATGAGCCAAAATACTTAATTTTTTTGGCTCATGAGTTGTTGTGCGGGGCCAGGCCAGCCTCTTACAGGGCTGTGTATTTCAATTAAAAGCCCCATACCCAACAGCTACACATGCGCCAGGTATGTTGCATGAAATAGCGATAGCCAATACCTAACTTAACATAAGTCTGATTGTACCTCAGCATTCTCAAGGACTAGTCCTTGCTGAGGAACAAGGGACTTGCGAGTTATGTTGGTTTTTTGGGGTGGTAGGTTTTGAAATCTGATAGAGATTTTTTTTGATTTCTCCACCCACCCATGTGCCACTTACCAGTTTCTGAGAAGAGTGACTGCTGTTAACCTCCTCCTTCATCAGAGACAAGGCCCTCCAATTCACTTGTCCTTAAAACAAGTCACAGTGAGATCAGTTCCTCAATGGGAACTTTGATGGAAATCAAAGGTGGACTATGAGAGTGGTAGTTGGATCAAACCAGAGTAGCTCTCTCCATCCAACTACCCACTTTTTTTTGCATTTGTCTGATCTTAAAAACTTCAAAAATGGATATGGTAGATGGAAATCTATCAAATCCGTCAAATCAACAACAGCCTCTACACAAAGGCTTGAAGCAGATTCGAGAATTTATCAGCAGTTTGAAACTCACCCCAAAGAAGTTCTGAATGAACTTCTTGACCAATAAACACACACTGATTAGGGAGAAGCAAGGAAAGTGGGGCACTGGGAAGGAGTCTGGCTTAGTGCTTTTGAAGTTTCATCATTAAAAAAATTCTGGGCCAGGGTAGGAAATCAATCAATTGAGTCAGAAAGAGGAACAGATTGATGACAATGAAGTTTTACATGATAGAGAGTGGATATCAAGGGTCTTCCTTTGGTACCCTTGATATCATACACCTGATTTGAAATTTGAGATTACAGTACGGATTACTGTAATCCGCAGTCGGCGATCGGCAAAATCAAGGACTGAAGTTTTCCTGAAGAGGAAAACGTCTTATTTGATTTTTTTTTTTAAGGAAAAGTGAATCGGAGGACCTCCTCTGATGAAGGAAGTCACTCTTCTCAGAAACTGGTAAGTGGCAAGTTGGTGGGTGGAGAAAGCAAAAAAAAAAAAACTCTATTAGAATGCAAGACCTACCACCCCAAAAAACCAACATAACTCGTAAGTCCCTTGTTCCTCGGCAAGGACTAGTCCTCAAAACTTGCCGTGAACGTATTTGGGACTTTGTTAAGTTAGAGCCAACACAAAGATAATGAATCAATCTTGACTCATTTGGCTCGGCCTGCCCGCGGGTTGGACCCGAGGAGGCCCAAAACACTAACCCCACACAGAGTTTTAACCCGGCCGGTCACGGCTCCAGGCTCGACCCGAAATGTGCAGGGCCGGGTCACGGGTGTGAGTGTCCAGTGTCAGCGCAGGTCGAGGAGCTCGGGACTGGAGCGCAGAAGCACCAGAAACTTTCACCATGCCCGATAACGCGAACCCAACCATCAAGGTCAAAGCTAACCCAATCCCATCTGAATCACCGTCGAATGCTCACCGTCTGATAAAATTTGAAGAATGCTTTCCCCCTTCAACTTCAAACCAAACTCAAGAAGAACAACCAGAGTTGATTGATTCAGATGAGATTTTTGGTACTTATCCAGTCCTCTTTTCAAGAAACCGAATCTCCCTCCTTCTCAGAGACTGATGCTTCAAATGTTTTTGCCGCAGACTTAATCCGATCAATCACCGATCCTGAGCACCCGCTCACCTTGGAAGACCTTTCTGTCGTCTCGAGCGATCAAATCGAAGTGACCTATCCAGATGACGAGGATGATTACCCTCATGTGATGGTGTGCTTCACGCCCACCATTCCCCACTGTTCGATGGCTACTCTGATCGGTGCGCTTTACCGAGTTCCTATACTGGGTTCTTATAGTGCTAAAGACCTATTTTCTCGTGTCAATAGGCTTAACGCTTCGGGTCCGTCTACTGCGTGCCCTCCCCGATAGGTTTAAAGTCGACATTAAAATCAAAGAAGGTACCCATCAATCTGAAAATTCGGTTAACAAGGTTTGTTTGTTTTTCCCTACAGAATTGATCGACATTGGTCTCTTATGTAACATCATTTTCTTGACTTTTGGAATAGCAATTGAACGATAAGGAGAGAGTGGCAGCGGCGTTAGAGAACACACATTTGTTAACGGTTGTGCAGCAGTGTTTGAGTACGGCTCATCTTCGTGGTCACAAGAGGTAAAATGGTGTTAAATGTTTGTATCATCAGTCTTCTGTTGTATTCTATTGCCCTTCAGCCAAGCCGCCTTCATCCGGCCAGTTTGGTTCGAACTCTTTCCTTAGTGGCGTTCAAAGCGAAAGCGCGAAATATTTCACAAAACCCAACATTCAATTGTCTATAAATATAGTGTCAAGGACCATCCACAGCTGATTCTCTAAAACCCGGTTTTCAGTTAAAGTCCAAAAACCGTCACAGTCCACTGTCTAAATCGACCCTGAGACACCTCAGGGTCTTCAAATCTTTGCATCCACTCTTCAAATTTGAAGAAGTCACCCCAGAGCCCGAACGGCACGTGAAGAAGGTCGCACGTGACCACTTCCACACCGTTTGACAAAGATTCGACCAGCTCTCACGCGCCTTCCCAGGTTTTTCGCAACTTAGCCAGCTGCCTCTCAACATAGCGGTGCTTGCCGGTCGCGATGCGTCCGAGATGCTCAAGTAGCTCTCACCGAGAGTCATACTCTCAAAACGATAGAGAGTTCTAACTTAAAAAAGTCCTATGCTTGATCAAGCTATTTGACGGACGAGTCCGAGGCTTGGGCAAGGGACTTGCCAGGCGGTGTGGTGGCTTAGTGGCAAAACGTAAGAGAGCACGGACCGGGTAATTACTCGGTAAATGGGCATTTGACCCCACGGGGTGGAATTTTAGATCCTGTTGCGATTGATCTCAATCTTTGGTCTCAATCACCTCTACCACTATGACATCAAGCTTGGACATCCTTAAATACCCAATGCTCAAACTAGAATCACTTTATAAATGGCGGAAAAGCTCCACAAGCTGCATGTGGAGAGCCCAGTCCCCGTTTCTCAAGCTGATTCAAGCCTCCATGAAATCCACAGCTTGTTGGACAGGCTCCGTCAACCTTGGGTCCAGGGCTGATTGAGAGCTAGAGATGTTTCTGCAATTCTCCGTTTGCGGTGCCGCCAAACCTCTCCGCGCATTCTCAATCAACTCCTCATCTTGTCTTTTTGGCCACGTCTTGCCATGTTCACCCCAAGTGGTCTCTCCCTTGCGCACCTCCTTATCTTCTTTCGAGTGTAGGTTAGGCTTCAGCCATGGAAAGTATCTCTAGCCATGAAAGGTATGTATTTTTCCTTTTATTTATTTGTTCATTTCTGGTGTGATGGGATCAGGACAAGCTATCCAGAGCTGATGAAATTTGCTCTTTGTACAATCTAGGAGCCATACAAAGAAGCCTTTTCAGTGCGACTGTAAAAAATTATTCATGAGTCAGTTGAATTATTGGGGGTTAGAAACCATCTTTGACTCAACAGATTATCTCACAGGCACTTGACACTGAATTTCAAGTTAGATTCTTGGGCAGCACGCCGTCATAGCACACAAGGAGGATGTGGAGGCAAACATGACAATGGAGATTAAGTTGGTGCAAGTCCACAAAACTATACAACACAAGGATAAGATTTGAAAGGCAGTATTTAAAAGGATCAGAAAAAACCTGTCCTATCAAATCTATCTATCACTTTTTTTTTTACAAGCTTGATTAAAAAATATCCAATCTCATGTTAGTTTTTCTTCTTTCCAGTTTTCTTTTTTTTTTTCTCTCTTTTATTTTTATGGTTCACAGGGAGGTCATGAAGGCAAAACAGTCTCCACAAGACATC
>AWVX01011601.1:0-11435 GCA_000500245.1 Cronartium ribicola 11-2
CACTTTATTCAGGTTTGTTGGCTGAGGACTAATCCGGAAAAGACAACCTTTTTGGGTATATGGTATCTGGGTGAGTCTTCTGTTTTGGGAAAACTTCTGTTGTACTTTTTAAGAAGGGATTTTACATACTTCATAAGAGGTATTTCTGTATCTGTATTGCTTTGTCTTTTCATGTGTATATTAGTGGTTATAATATAAGTTTTTGATTATGTGGCTCCTTGAAACTGGAGTCTAGGTGTATGTATTATTTTCGTGTTATTTATTTATTTGTCAGTTCGTGGTATACTTCATTATACTCAAGGGCTGACAACACCCATATGATCAGATATCTCTGGTGTCTCCCTCTTCCAGTTTGGTCTACTTGTCCATTGATTGATATGAGTTTGCTTACCTCAGATTCAGGTATTGTTCAGCAAAAATTTGTTTGCTGTTAAATCCTTGACTGATGAGCTCCTTTTGGACTTTGTCTGCAAGTCTGTCTAGCATCCCACTCAGTTCTTGCTGACTGTCGCTTTCCAGTTCATAAACGGTTGAACATGGAGTTTGTAAGGAGGGCATCTGGTACAGATGCCCAAACTTGGTGTGGTGGGACTAGTGATACTACAGTGCACCACAAGTGTGGAAATTTTGCAATGTGTACCACCAAAGTTACACTAGTGAGGGTTCAGTGATCACAAGTGTGAAAAACTGGCTTTCACCAGCTGGTGACTCCTAGTGTAGCACCACATAGTGCAAAGTTGGTGCAAAGTTAGTGCAACATTGGTGACAGTAATACACTCAATTCCTTTATGAACTGATTCTCGGAGTCAGTATACCCTTGAGTTTCATTTCTTCTGTACCTAGAAGGTGATTTCTCTTCCCACCTTAGATTGGGGGTTAAGTTTAATTACCCTAGGATTTATACAGGGATCTCGAAACAAACCTCTGTTACTGCCATTATCTTTCCTTATATTGGGGGATAAATGGACAAGTCAACATGTTAGCATGGGTTATAGTTCTCAAGTAGAAATCACTAGATTTGATCAAATAAGAGACTAACTCGGGCAAAAGTACAAGTGGTTGTTATTAGCTCCTCTGAAGAGGAAGCTATTTCAACTTTGTACATATTTCCCTTTTTAGGCTTTTTCTATAAGTGCTATATGTTCTGTAACAAGTAATGCACTATAAATTAAAGAGTTAAAAAAAAAAAAAAGTCCGCAGATGCCCTTAAAAGACCTGGACTTCGAACATTACAGTCCACCTTCAGACCCCACATACAACAGTACCATGAGAGGCACACCACACAGTTCAATCTGATGATGAGAAGATAATCTATGTATACCATCGGAATCCAAGAACCTGCCATAGGTGTGACTCATGCAAACAACACTTGGGCACCTACTCCAACTCATCAAGTGTGAATTGGTCCTTGTGATCATGCTTTCCTGTCTTGAAATTGATGGGTTCAATTTGAATGCAGCTGGTAATCAATGTGACCCTATCAAAGACTTTACTATATGGTGAGTAGATCTTTGGGTGATCAATAAGCTATTTTTGTAACTTCAGGCTTGCAGTTGCAGTTAGAGGGTGTTGAAGTCTCTTTTCCATTGTAAAAAGTGAGTGGGAAACGGTAACCTAATAAAACACATGGAAAAGAATCAGCCTTTCAATGAGCTGCCCATATGGTGAGTGAAATGGTAAATGTTTGTTGATGGCAATACGAGGACACCGACTAATGTGTAGATGTTTTAGCACAAAACCAGGAATTCTATCAGAAGGGGCATTCATGGGAGACATGGCTCTCTTGCACGTGAAGGATGTTTTGAGCTATGGCAAAGTACGGGTCTTGGCAAAGCAGACCGAATTTCCGGCATCTGGCGCTGTAACCATTGATATTGAGCGAACGTTCTTGCCTGCTGGCTTTGCAAAATTCGCTTATGTGTGCTATCAGTACAATATATTTTGGTCGACAGGGTACACGTGGTCAACAGCTTACGGCTGCGATTGTCCCTGAAAACCGCCAACGCCCAACGGTCTGGTAGGATGTCTCATTCTATCGAACACGCGTTGAAGGATGGCTTTAGAATTAGACTTGTTGAGTCTGGACGAGTTCATCCTACTTTTCCATTTGGCTTCTTGTCTCAGCAGACTCCGTTCATGCATACTGGTCTGAAACAGTAAGGAAGATTAAACTACGCAAAAGATGTTGCTAATGCTATCACCATTCTTCGCCCTACCATTGTATCTTTATCCTAGGCCGTGATGGTGGCCCAGAGACGTCCGCCCGAAACGTCAATAGCGGGCAAGTGCGATGATGAACAAAACACAACCCGAACGTCAATTAGGATTATTGATCGAGTGCTGAGATTATTTGCCCTTCGTACGGTAAATAGATTATGTTCGCAAGCTTTTGACCGCATGCGATCACTTCGTTTCTAAGCCCTCAGCTCCCAATCTTTCAAGCCTCGCCAAACTCGAACCCAAGGCCGTCTTACAACTTGACGACACACATGAAGAACGCACTCATCACGAAACCGAGGCCGATCGAGGAGGAGCCTATGCGCGTGAATTGAAAGAGCAATCCGAACGTCAGCGAAAAGGTGAATAAAATACGCTCGTCTGGTTCCTTTCACTGTTCTCTGATCAGCGAAAACCACATCACCAGACAACTGAATCTTTCGATTTGCCATGTGGCTACGACAATTTAGAAATCCTACGACTAAAACTCTGTCTGTTAGAACAAGAAAGGTCTGAACCCGCTGTCTTTATTACCAAACCGTTAACAGAGTCGACTTCAAAAACCCGTGGGCCATTGATACCTTTTCAGTCACAAGGTCGCAAGAGACCTCATGAGGCAGACCTGCAAGGCGACCCGTCCATTGACGAGCCCTCAATCACCTTTGCTGATTCATCGCTACTCGTCGTCGACTTCGATATTCTCAATCGCGTCCTTCGTCTCTCACAAACGATCAGCACTAGTGCCGCTGAACCTTACGAAGACGAGCTTGTTCTTATGGAGGCGTTCGGCGATGCGTCTGTAGCAGTCATGCAATCGTGCTACCGAGCGCTCGATCAGATCGCCAGACTCTCGCTGACAAGTAGGGACGAAGGACGGCTTTCAGCTCAAACGGGCACGTTTTCACCCTTGCGGGCCTCACGTGGGATAGATGGCACATTACAATGGGTGGCGAAAGTGGTACTAGAGATGGATGATTGGGTTTCTGATACTGGCCAAGAGTTGATATGGCGATTTTGGGGCGAGAGAATCAGATCCGCAATCTATTTAGAAGTCCGCCTTCCTTTTCTCAAGCCAGATTTGTCTTGATTGAAATCGCTGATCAGACTCTGTCTCCTATTGTCCCCTCCCCTTCACACATACCCGGTTTGTACGGTTCAGCTTACAAGAATTCACACTTTGCTTCTTGATGTTCTCTTTCCAGCTTGCCAAAATCTATGCGGTCAAATCTCGAGCGTTTCACCTGGACCAACGGTGATGTCGTCTCTGACAAGGGTACTGGAGTTGAGGGATGGGTATATTTCGATTCTCAACACCCTTCTCATACATTTTGAGCCCGAGATCACGATTAGCTTGGCATCAAAGGTTCTCATCAAGCTAGGCACCTTGATTTGCCCTATAAGTCCCGCGATCTCGCACCCCGTTGAACCATCGCCTCCGATGATAGGTCGCTACATAGAGCATGGCTCAGAGCACCATCTCCAACAACGTAGACAACAGAGATTAAGATTAAACAGCCTCGCACGCGAAGAGACTCTCGCCTATCACATCAACATGCTCGAATGTTTTTGCAATGCTTATTGTATATCAACAAGATCTTCAACTTCAAAGGACAACATGTCGTTCAAAGACACGAATGCAGCTCAAATACTTTCCGCGCGCGCTTCAGCATTGGATGATCTCAGACAAACGGCCGGGGAATCTCTCGAAAGCATCTGGAAGACTGAAAAGCGCAATCATAAGCAAATCAACATACATCACGACCAATCAGTCTCTGTTCAGGATCATGCGGGAACAGAGAAACAGATGGATCAACAAATTGCTCTCGGTGAGGCAAGTAAGAGAAGCCTCGTGAGCATATTGGAACGAATTTGGTCACTTTGAAACATGACAACCAGAAGAGCTTGTATGCTACTTACTAGTTTTATTGGCCCCTGACAACTTCAGGCTTTATACTCTTACTATTTTCAAGAATCTGTTAGTCTTACTCTGTATCTTCTCATCAACCTGTGAGTGTAAACTTGGCAAGTCGGATGTTACTACATACTGGTACACTTTAACAATGCAATGTTTATTGAGGCAGCTTTCTATATCTACAATCAATCGTACTTGGGGGCATGTGATGTTTTGAGCTCAAATTCAAGTGATTCAATTACATTTGGAAGTAAGGAATTGCTTCAAGACACTTTGATGGTAGCCGCATGTCCTCAGTGTAACAGGGATATATGTGCACACAAAAAAAAGGCAGTTGTGAATAACAAACAGGCTTTGATCCTATTTACTGAACTCAGTGAGTAATTTGATCAGCCAATTACATTTTGAGCCAGAAGATGATCAGCCTTCGACCTCTGGTAGATGTCTTTGTGGTTCCAAGTCATCAGCAATGCTGATAATAAACTATTTTTAGATACACTTGGCATGAGCATGATACCATTCGGTTGTAGATACCCGCTCAAGAAGTTCAGTCCTTGGAGGGTATATGAACATTGCGCAAGTAGATTCTTATTGCACTTGTTTGAATTGACAAGGACAAAGTGACCTAAAGGCATGGGATTTCTAATCTAGCTCGTATTTATATTGCACATCAAGATAGTGATGCGCCCACAAAATTTGGGGCCTGACATACTCCTCTCTCGGTCATGATCCGATGCGGCTTACCATCATTATTTGGGTCTTTCCAACAAGCCTCCTTCGTCTCGAGTGTAGTGAAGTCTGATGTCGGAGTGTATTGAAATCAGTGATCAAACAAAAGTTCATGTGAGTGAACTGATCACATAAGACTCAACTAGGTTGAATGACCTCGAACTGTTTCTTCTTAGGGTTCAGTTGTTCGATCGGCTTCTCGTTCTCGAAGCCTTCAAAGAAGACACGGTCACCCGGCTGGGACCCAGGGGGCGGCGCCACCAGTTCAACACTACCAGCTCCACCTTTTCCATCTTTAGACGTAGCCTACAGGGTGACAAGTATTGTTCCAGTATTCAATCGATGCTCTGTAACATATCGAATGTCAAGAAACTCGATCAACTTACTGCTAGAACCATTGCGAAACTTTTGACCCCCCGCATGTTAGCTGGCTTAAGGTTACAGATGCCTACAAGCAATCGATCTCGCATTTCTTCAATAGGTATATAGTTGACCAACCCACTAACCACCGTTCGTGTTTCTGGTTCCCCGAAATCGATCTTCTCCACGTATAGCGAATCGGCGTCAGGGTGTTTTTCAACTAGAACCAATTTCATCAGGTCGAAACTTGAGGAACAGATTGCTTCGATACAACTGAGCTTACCATGTACAATCTTCCCTACTCGCATATCAAGCATGTGGGGCATAGGTGGTCCATCGACCACAGTAGCTGAGGCTCCGCCGGCCTTCTTTCCCTCTTTGTCATCCTTCTTCTTTTCCTTATCGGCCTTCTTCTTCGAAGGTTTGCCACTTTCACCTACAACTAGTGTAGATGAAGGTTCGGTCGATGGTGGTGCTGTAGCCTTCTTGGTACCCGGTGTCGATGCGCTAGCTTCGGCTTTCGGCTCTTTCTTTTCTTTCTTGACAGGGGCTGCTTGAGTGCGTTCGATCAGAGGTACATCATCAAGATTGATGAATACGGTGGATAGTTCCCCCAAATTGGTCTTCTGAATTGCACTTTTCACGGATGGATAATTTTGGATAAAATCAAAATGACGCGTGATGGAAGGATGTCCAGTGAGGTCGCTTTGTACAGCCGATTTCTGTTTGTTGAAAACTCAAGCAGATTCAGGCGAAGCTGACAGAAACATGCGGTATCGGGTGAGTCATACATTAAACTCACGATATAAGAATGTAGCGTCGTGAATACTACCAAGTCGGTCCCTGTAAGATCCTTACCCACCATGTACGTACGGGATTGGAGGTGGGATTCAAGTTGCTAAAACACGGTGAAGAGTTTCAATAAGCTCAAAATTCCAGCGGTATGATGAGTGTGTAGACCTACTTTCAGTACTTCCGTTTTTTGAGCCTGAAAACTTTGTAGAGATTTGAACCAGCCCAAAGCTTCCTTGTTCTCGTTCTCAGTAATTCCAAGTAAAGAAAGACTAGCAGATTGACTACCGAGTTTATTGGCGAGAGTATTCCAAATGCGGGATGGCTCTAGAAGGATTGGCGAATCATTAGAAAGTTGAAGGCTAAGCTAGATTGGAAGGCGGACATTTTTCTCAGTCGAGCTCCAATTCTAATTCAATCGTTTGAATTCCTTCCTAAGCAGTAAAGTAGGATAAAAATGACTCACCTCTGATTTCTCTTCCAAAACCAATTCTGGAAGAGCCGGTTTGAGGAATACTTCGGCAATGAGCTTAGTTGTAGCATCACTAGCCGGAAAGTGCAAGCGAATATTCGACATCGAGTTGTGAGTTGATAGATTATATATGCTAAGCAGGTCAAAAGCTGGTGAAGCTGACCGTGAAGTGTCGCTTGTCTGGGTGTTTTTTTTTTTTTTGATCGCGGTATGAAAGACAGCAAAGACGACACACACAGTACTGCTCGAGCTAAGCAAGGTTACCGTGTCGTACCGTATAAGGTGAGTACGTCCTAAACCTGTAGGCAGCCCCACCCCAACTGAATAAAACCTGTGCGCCATCTGGAGTTGTCTCTCCTCTTCTTCTCCATTCGATCCATTTGCTCTCTCTTTTCATGCTCACTCATGTCAAGTACAGCCCCTTGGAATCTTCTATCCGCATCGCTCTGAACTTCAAAGGCCTAGTAACAGCACGAGACGAAGATATGAAACCACTCTCAGCCGGTCTATTCCATTCGCTGTCGTCGTTCGTTTTGGCCCTCCCAACCCACGATGTTAAATGTCCCCATTTCTTCCGATTGATCATCAACTCAACTGGAATCCGATCCTTCTTTCAATCCTCCTTGAATGTCTCGAGAAAGGCGATGACCGAATTTAAAAAAAACCTAAGCCAAATCTGAACAGCCCTCAACCTTTTGTCTCATTTTCCTTCCAAAGGGAGTGAGCAGATCTTGAGAAGTGATTGAAAAACAGTGCAGGAACCAGAATTGTGAAAAAAAAAAACCCCATCGATAGCCCTCTTCTTCTCGAGACATAAAGAATAAGATGATTGAAGGTTAGGTATGACTGGAGGATCATTCAGAGGAACGGTTGGCAGCTCATTGGGCCTGAAGAACTGGCGACGGATTAAGATCTGGTCGAGAAGTTTGGTTTGTGTTTTTGATCTTCTGTTGTGCTTTAAGACCTGGAACGGTGCTTTGCGTGATTCTAAGGTGAATAGGATATGGGTCGGGTTGTCTAGCAATGATGAAAAGTGTGTTTGTCAAAAGCTCATTCATATAATGTTGATTATTGTAATCCATTGATGATGATGTGGGACAACAGCACTGAGCTAGCAGATACAAACATTGTTTGTGACCTCTTTTGCATCCTGCTTCTTGTCTTGGAAATTTTGGTGATTTACAATTCATCATTTCACACTCTGAAATGCAAGTATTTTATCCAGATTTGTTCACTACCGGATCATTGTTTGGTTTTCCCTTGTGGATCTTGATCCTCTGGGAGCCATGAGGGACTTTATTAAGTTTGGATCATGACCTGTGTTGTGATTGGTCCTTGCTGGTCTTCCCCTGGTATTGGCCTGACCTGATTTGGAGATGTGAAGAAAGTCCTTGGCTCAATTAAAACTAGCCTGCTTTAACACTAGCTCTCACTCTCCCTGGTCTCCTGCTGTGAGTGCCTTGGCCAAACCCAAGGTCTCTCTCAGGTCAACCCCAGGAGCACCAATGCCATACATGCATGGTGTCCACACCCGGAAGCAACACCAGGCAGAATATGCATGGGTTAGCATTGGGGAAAAATTTAACCAGACTGCTCCTGTTGAGGATTCATACAGTGTGGGGTTGGCTGCCACCAGTTGATGCCAAGATATGTTTTTCTTTTCACTTAAGTTCAAATCTTGGTTTAATCTTAGGTGCTTGCTTCCAACTCACACTGGCAATGTCCTCACCACAACAATTGGGTGTGACCAAAGCTGAACCCTCAAGGTTCGATGGCTAAGTGTTTTTTTAGAGGCTGGGTATGTGATGGTCATGCTAACCCTGAGATTCCACAGGCTCATCTGGCTGAGTAATTTGTCATTACACATCCAACAAATTTTCATGGGACAGACATGTTCATATCAACATTACATGTGTCAGTACAATGCAGTAATGAATTGATCCAAAGGGTGAGCCTTGGATAAAGGCATAGTTGGGTTAGATGGATGCTTCAAATGCTGAGTTGAAAACCCCTACATCTAATTGTAGTGTACAAGGATAAAATTGCTGGAATTCTGGACTGTTTCCAGAAACTTTCCCAGAAGTTCTGAACACTGTGATAGGCATTGTATTCAGTGCTGTTACAGCTGTGTGGGAGTGAAGTGGCTGTGACACCACTCAATACAGTGTGCCTGTCATGGTGTTCAGGATTTTTGGAAAAGTTTCTGGAAACAGTCCAGAATTTCAGAAAACTATATATCTGTACACCATAAATGTAACTTTGTTGGATGTGTCATTCAAGGAAGGCTGGAACTATGGACAGGTAAAATTTTGGGTGTCGGGTGAAATGTTGATGACAGAAAATTTAACAGATCCAGCTTATTTGGAAAATGTGGAATTGTCCGGCCCTTTGGAAACAGCAAGCTTTCCTGGATATCCAAAAATTTCAGCAACTGATGAACAAGCAGGTTCACCACTGGTGCTGTACCACCATCCTCATCTGTATGCTGGCTTGTAGAAAATGCTGGCAACTCAAATTAATTTGAGATAACCAAAATGGAAAATATACAGGATAGAAAGAATCTGAAGAAATCAACTATTTCCTAAAATACCAAAAAATTAAACATGACCTTCTTGTGATTTACACCCAGAATGAATCAAAAAATGATAGTCAGTAGCCAACACTGGAACACCAACATCACACATTGTTCAGAATTCAGAAGTAAAGACCTTTAAGAAAAACACCTGTTTCCCAATTCCAGCCTTTGAAATACCCACACTGCAAGTTTTTCAGGACTCCTCTAATAGCAAGGATGATCTTTGCCACAGGCTAGAAAAGTATTTGACTGAGGTCAAACTGAACAATACACTTCAATAGTTTTGTAGATACTATGTATTCTTCAACCAAACTCTTTGAACAAGAGGGCCAACCAGCTAATAAATCACCACTAACATATTTGTATCGCATCTGGGCATGCTACTCAATATGGCATACCCAGATGTGATGCAATAGGTCATTTTCCAAGGCAGGGACCTTGGAAAATGGCTAATGACATTGCATTCAGCCATGCTATTTTGAGTATCATGACTGGATTGAATTCAGATATGTTGGAGGTGATTAGGTTCATCAACTGGATAAGTCTTCTCTTTTTTTGCTCTACTAGCCATGAATTTTCCTTCTTGATCCAAAGATTAGATAGTCCACTCTGAAGTGGGGTGGAATACTTTGCACACAATTGGATTAATAAAATAAAACCACACACAGTTTTCATAAACCATGTAGAGGATGCTATTGACTTTGAGTAATATCAAGGATCACACATCATTCTTGCAACCCCCTTAATTATTGGCAGTAGGCTTTGTTAATTTGTGATGTAGCAACTATTCACTATACCCTAATGTGCAGAAACTCACACATTTCAAACTTCATAACACAGTCAAAAGTGAAATAAAACTGACAATAAAGCAAAAGCTGATTGGGAAACTGTTCATAGTTATAGTTGAACCACCTGGGTACAGAAAATCCCCCCAAAAAAAGCTTCAAACCTAACCTCTGAACCATGTAGATCCACTTTTCAGCAGTCACACTGGCCAAAAAAATTTTTTTTTTTTAAAAGTGCGTTGTTGCATAGCATTACACACTATAGTAGCCTACTAAGTTGAGGGTGGCTAAGTACATAGAGTCAAATGCCAAAACATAACTGTGACAAAACAATAAATCTCAGTAGAATTTACAAGTAGTACTCAGGATGTGCGAAACAGAGGTTGCCCAGAGTAAGGAGATTCAGAGGAAGAAACAGGGGTAAATAAGGGCTATAGATGAAACAAAAGGGATAAAGAAACCTTGGATAAGGTACACTATTTTCCCCATAATAAAAGAAATCACTCAGGAGAAGGTAAATAGGAACCAAAAGAGGTGAATCGTTTGGTGTGGAGAACATATTCAGCTAAAAAAAGGGAAGATCTTTGGGGTGTCAAGCACCTAAGAGTACTTTTTTTTTTTTCTTCATCACCTCATCTCTCATCCCATTACTTACTTTCCCCTTTTACCGCATGGCCAATTGCTTTGTGCCATAGCCACACACACAAAGACTTCACCACAAGGCCCTATACCAACCAGTGCTCCACACACCAATCAACTACACTCCTTGGAGGAAAGGCTTGCCTAGTACAACTCTTGTCCCTTTCTTTGAATTTTCCAGAGAATATGGTATAGTATTTGTTCTGCTTTGGTTTTTTTACCCTCCACTCAACACTATTCACCTGGACTCATTTATAGAACTGCTCCCTCAGTGTAAATGGAAAGTGAAGAAGCCAATGCCTGCAGCTATAGTAGTTCACCTGATCTTAGCACTTTATATGATGCTGGATACAATCTTTATACTCATGAAAGCTGTAAAAGAAGGTGGGAATGCAAAATCTATGCTCAGATTTCAATCTCGCTTGTAGCCACATTTGATAAGCAGCTATCCCTTCTTATTTGAAGTGAATGGTTGTGATCCTTTTGCTTATTGTTTTGATTTTTGTTTTAAGTTCCTTGAAATGTTTTTAGTTTACTCAAATTCTTGAAATTTGGACACTTTTATGTTACTGTATTGGTGAGTAAATCCAAATCAGAGTAATGATTCAGGTTCACTGATGTATTCTATCTTTTTTTTTTTGAGGTTAATTTCTCCTACATGTATCAATGTTATACATGTCTATTCTTTTACAAAATTGGTAATAAAGATGTTTGAAATAATGTGGTAACAATTTGGACACATTCAAAGTTAATTCTACAAGTGTTTTTTTTTTTTTTGGCTGGTGTGCTGTGATTAGTGTCATGGACTTGCCATCATTTGAATTTCTTTTTTTTCTTTTTTGGAGAGGGGAGGAGATGGGAAAATTAGAGCTTCATCTGCAAATGAGATGTTCTAAATTTTCATTTCTATATGAGGATTTTCCTTGGACTTGTTGCTTTTAGTGCTTTTTTTTT
>AWVX01011627.1:0-15388 GCA_000500245.1 Cronartium ribicola 11-2
CTCTTGAACAAATCCTCTCTTTAGAGGTCAACTAACTGTAGTCTACACTTGGTGGTGTCACCAGTGTTGATTTCCAGTTCTTTGTTAAAGGTTGAAGGCCTTATCTAGTCCTTCTTCCTCTCATTCTAGCCAGGAGCTCAGCCTCACAGTAGCTCAGCCCTGACACTTGTACATAGAGTCATAAGTGTCTCAGTATACGCCAGTGGCTCCTCCTTGTATGCTGGTGGCTTCTTCTTACCATACCTCCCTTTTTCACTTTTCTTTCTCATCTCGTCGATTGAACACCAACAGGGCTTCTTGACGTCATGTACAGGTAATAACATCTTCAAGGCCTTTAGATATACCAAACCTCAATCCTCCGGAGTGATCACCCCTCTTTGTCACCAAGATGGGTCTATTGCTACAAGAATGATCAAGCATGAACCCTATTTTTTGGAACATCAGCGGCCCATGTGGAGGCAGACCTGTCTGACATCCTGCCCAACTTCTGGCAGACTCACCTGTCACCGACTCTCGACTACCCGCCAATCACACATTATGAACTCACCCACACGATTATTTCTCTCCCGGATAAGAAGGCAAAAGGAAACGATTTGATTACGAACGAGCTTTTAAAATTAGCGTTACCCGTTATCCGAGACCCGCTCATAAAAATCTTCAATGCCTGCTTTAGCCTAGGGTACTTCCCGAACGCCTGGAGGACGGCAATCACGATGATTATACGGAAAGTGGGGAAAGATGATTATGCAGAGGCTAATGCTTATCGACCAATAGCTTTACTCAGCTGCCTGGGCAAGGTGTTGGAGAGAATTATGACAAATCACCTTACACATTGGAGTGAAATCTCAGGTGCAATTTCCCTGGGCCACATGGGTGGGAGAAGGCAGCACGGTACCGGCGATGCCGGACTCATCTTGGTTTCGTGGATCAAAGCAAAGTGGAGAGAAGGCAAAGTAGTATTGGGACTTTTCCTAGATGTCAAATCAGCATACCCATTGGTACACCAAGAGCGCCTATGGTATACCCTTCATCAGCGCAACTGCCCCTCTTATCTCCTAAGACTCACACAGGAATTCCTCACAGAGAGGACAACCAAGTTCCGTCTGCAAGACTTTCTGTCAGATAGCTTTAATGTAGACAATGGGCTCCCGCAAGGATCCCCCCTGTCAGTTATTTTATATAACTCATCTCTACTGACGATGGAGCACCCCTCACCAAGATCAGACAACTTATCATTGGGATTTATTGACAATGTAGTTCAACTAGTAGCAGCCAAGACCTTTACCTCAGCCATGTTGAAGCTCCAAGAAAGGGCAAATCACTCTTTGACTTGGGCAGCAAATCATGGAGCCATCTTTGATAAAAAGAAATCCCAACTAATGAACTTCACGACCAAGAGAAATGAGGATCGCCCAACACTGGAGTTCGGAGGTGAAATCCTTAAGCCTAAAGAAGAGATCAGATGGCTGGGGATCTGGCTTGACCCAAAACTCCTTTTTAACAACCACCTTTGACATGTCATGAAAAATGGTAAATTTACTCTAGCTCAACTATGGCGGATCAATACATGTTATTCGGGCTTGTCAGCAAAAGAAGCTAAAAAATTGGTGGTGACAGTACTTAGACCAAGAATACTGTTTGGAAGTATAGTTTGGCTCACGGAAAGATATAGGATTAAAGCAACAAGGGTGTTAGAAGTTATCCAAAACAAAGCTAATAGGATCATATTAGGGGCCTTCAAACATACATCGATAGAAATGATGAAACATGATGTCTATGCTCTCCCTTTTACACTAATGGCAGCAAGATTCAACCATTCTTTTCTCCTAAAAAGATTAGCATCACCAGATTCGCACTCAACTAGACGTTTCATAGAATATGAACTAAGTCAAGTGCCAATGAAACACCTGGGGCCAGTTCAAGGAATGATAAGGCTCCACGAATTTAAAGCTTTGTCAGAGTCGGGAAGCAAAACGATCTTCGCTCATTCCCTACCACCATGGACAAAGGAAATAGGGATGTTACATAATATGGATCTTAGAAGAGAAGAAGCAAAAGAAAAGGTTAAAAGACAGATACAAGAAGAGGAAGAAAGGAAGAATCTAGTAATATTCACAGACGGATCATATATCTCAGGTGGAGGTGGAGGAGCTGCGGCGGTCTCAGTGACCCAGTCACGTTCGATCTCGATTGGCCCACCCGATGCAATATCCAACTTTGAAACAGAAATAATTGGGCTCAAACTGGCGGCGGAAACCTTCCTCTCAAGGCAAAGACTGTTCGAAAGATTGGTAGTGTTCAGCGATAATCAAGCAGCCCTGAGGTTACTACACGAGGCGCCAAAACCGAACTCGGGTCAACACCTTTGTATCCTAATAAGAGGATTGCTTCTACAACTACCTTTCAATACACCGATAGACCTATACTGGTCCCCGGGACACGAGGGAATAGAATTAAATGAAAAGGCAGATGAGTTAGCGAAAGAAGCTGTGGGAAATGATACTCACCAGATTTCTCTCCCAATTAGTCTCAGCAATAAACTCCAAAAGACTCGCCAGATATTTCACATCAAGCCTCAAAATTTCAAGCCAGGGAAGGCTCCATACTCTACACACCCGAAACAAATAGCCGACGCTTTTACTTCCCTCGAAAAAGGAGGAACAGCATCGATCTTTCAACTATGAGCCAGATACAGCCCACTTAACGAACGCCTATTCAAAAGGAAAATTGTAGGATCACCGAACTGCGAGACGTGTGACAAGCTAGAGGATACCAGACACTTTCTATTATATTGTAGAAGGTATAGAAGTCAAACGAAGAGGTTTAGAGATGCGATTAGGAAGGAAAGAATAAAAGTCAATTGGTGGAAGGTGGAAAAGTTATTAGACACTCCGGACGTATTTCCTTTACTCTCATCTTTTATTCACGACACAAGACATTTCAAGTTTTTCAAAAGTTATTTCGATACGGATGTAAACCGTGAAAGGTCAGTCGGTCGAAATAGGCTAATGACGAGTCAAGGTCCGAGAAGAGATAGAGAGAACAGAGCTGAACCCCTGCCCGCATAGGGTTTGCTCCACAACAATAATGACTCCAAAACTGAATCTCACACAACGCTTAGCACAACCCTAGATCTAGTGCTAGCATCTCGAGTACCCCATCACTCTACCCCAATTTCAACCTCTTGTACTTCCCCGTGAAACCGGTTGATTCTAGGTTAGGGAGCAGGAGGGGGGTATGAAATGGCGGACTTCAGCACTGCAAACTTTGGCTGAAGTAGTCAAAGCCAAAAGCTTTGTTATAAACCCGAAAATGGGTTTCAAGATAACTTCAAAAGAAGTTATTCAAAAAGTCACTTAAAGATGGAAGGAAAAAGGGCGTAGGCAATGCTCTCTTATTCTCCAATCGGTCCGTTGAACTTAGTCATGAAATGCCAAGGATTAGACTACGGCCGAGTAGCGTGTAGAGTAGTCTTATATATTTAATAGTAGTATAGTGTGGTGTTGTATGATAGCCCTAATGGCTCCTATATGCACGTTAAAAATTAAAAGAAAAATCAAAAAATCAATGGCTTCTCTCGCATCATATCAGAATTTCTTACGCTTCAGCCAACGAACCCCTGTTTCTTCTTGTTACATAATCAAACCTTCAAGATAAGATGGCAGTCACGAGTGGAGAAGGTTTCAAAGCTTCTCAGTTAGAGTCTGCTTGGTATCCAATCACCAGTCATAAAATGAGGTTAAGGGCCAATGAGCATGATTTGTTAGAGACGGGTGCTAAAGCTACTTGATTCTTTTCCAAACCAAACGGAGCCGTTTGATTTCTTTGTACCCACATTGCGTTTGCTTTCGACTCTTTTCTGACGAAGAAGCCTACAAAAACACCATGAGCACTTCTCTCTCATCGACAGCCGACTTTGTCATCATGACCAACATCATCAAACACCCAAAGTCGCTGGTTGACATGCAGTCAGACTTACAGCAGGAACCTAGGCAATACTGGGCAGACGAAGAACACATCGTACCGGAAAACCCACTACTAATCGTGTTTGCAGGGCGTGAGTCTGACTATCTGAAGCAGGACACTGTTGTATGTACCCAATAGAAGCGCCATATACTAACTGGGTGCTTTGAAAAAAAATCATCTACACTCATTGGCATTAGTCATGCTCACCACTTTCCTGACAGCCTTGTACGCCATTCCCGAATACCTTCTAGTGTAGACTGATCAGTAGCTCAAAGTTCATTTGAATAAGTCAGAGATCAAACAATGCTTGCTATCGCACTCCCCACCATCATTGCCGATCTGAATGGTTTTTCTAAGTACTCCTGGGTAGGCGCTGCGTACCTTTTTGTCACGGCTGGTAAGTCAAGTGAAGCCGAGATTTTCAAATCCGACCCGGAAATCGGGTGCTTGAAACCTTTAAGACGATTCTGAATTGATTCTTTTTTTTTTTTCACTGTAAAGCATTCAGTCCGCTATATGGCCGACTATCTGACGTTGTGGGAAGAAAACCAGTTTTATTAGGAAGTATTGGAGTCTTCTTACTTGGTTCTATTCTTTGTGGGGCGGCTCAAAACCTCACGTGGTTGATATGCTGTCGAGCCCTGCAAGGACTGGGAGGAGGCGGGATCCTTCAACTCGTCCAAATTGTGATAGCAGATATCACCACCCTCGAAGAGCGTGGGAAGTACGCTGCTACGGTCGGAGTCACATCAGGTATTGCTGCCATTGTTGGTCCTCTAGTGGGAGGCGCCTTAATTGATCGTGTCAGCTGGAGATGGACATTCTTTTTACATATTCCCATTGGAGGTTGCGGAGCCGCTATCTTGTTCTTTTTCTTAAAGCTCAACCCACCACCAAAAAAGCCCATCAGTGAACACCTTGCCTCATTTGATTTTCTTGGCTTGTTTATCATCATGTCGGCCATCGGGTTCATTTTAATCGGCTTCAATTTTGCGGAGACTAATTGGGCATCACCTACGACAATAAGCTGTCTGTCAGTAGGAGTCGCCCTCCTAGGATTGATGATCTGGGCTGAGGGTACTACAAGCCGAAACCCTATCATTCCGCCAAGGCTATTCAAAAATCGGACTACGGCACTCGTCTTGCTCTCTGTCTTCCTACATGCCACTGTCTTCTTTGCTACTTCCTTTTACCTGCCGCTCTACTACCAATCTCTAGGCGCCAGTGCCATGTTGGCGGGGTTGAAGATGCTGACGTACAATCTGGGAACCAGCCTCTTCAGTGCATTGTGGGGACTTGTGCTTTCTAAGCTTGGCGACTATCGACACATTTTATGGGTAGGATGGGGATTCCAAGCTTTGGGTTATGGTCTGTAAGTACCTTGGATAGATCTGTTGAGGAAAGGAAGGAGATGGCGAGACCTAAAAGGTGCGTTTCGATTCCCACAACAGAATGATTCAACTGAATGAATACAGTTCAACTGCAACGCAAGAAATCTTTACGTTGATAGCTTCTCTCGGCACTGGAGGTTTATTCATTGTAAGCTCACATTGCCTTCCTTGCAAGTGTTCACGTACAAAGGCGGTCAAAAAATCAAGCTTACATGCTTTTTTCTGCTAAGCCACCTTTGATGGCTCTTCATGCGGCAATGCCTATATCTGATATGGCCACGAGTACTTCTACATGTGAGTCAGCGCCTACCTTAGGCTCAGGGCCTATCGCCAAATCCTTGCTGAAACCTCAACCTTCACATGTATTTCCAGATATTTTAGTTCGCAGTCTTGGAAGCACAATTGGAGTATCAATTGGTCACACAATCTTTGCCTCTCGGCTAGTGAGATATTTCCAGCTTATCACCGGTATTTTTCTTTAATTGACAAGGATTCTATTTTTCTTCTTCTTTGTACTTAGACTCACAATTTGTCCATAATCCCACAGGTTGGAAAGATCGACTTGCTTCAGATACGAAAGTCCTTGGAAAGAAGAGTTCAGGCAATTGAAAATATCGAACCTGGTTGGTTGAGATCTGAATTTCTTCATGCTTATTCTGAAAGTCTATCTTCTATCTGGATAGTATGCGTTGCTTTGGTTGGTCTTGGAGCTGTTTCTGGGAAGTCTCTTCCTTACCATCCTTTTTTTTATGTTTTATTTTATTTTATTGGCACTTCTCCGAAGACCCAGCACTTTCTATAACTTACATGTGCAAACTGTTCTCTAAAATAACAGTGATGCCCTTGAGGAAATACGCGCTTAAGCAGAAAAGTGTTAGAGCTAACGAGGCCAAAAAAGCGCAACAACCCATTCATCTGACCCCGATTTGATTCGGAAGGAGTTGGTGATACATTAGTTTACCTATGGCTTTTTTTTTCTTTTTTTTCTTTGCTCTCCCTGTTTTCTTCATTACACCCTCCAATGTTTTTCATCCGATAAATTTCGACGACTAGGGAGGATATACTCCACCTGCTACTGTGGATCAGTTTATAACTTTTCAAGGATATCCTGAGAAAACTTTGTAACATGCTATTTAAATCTCATTTGTGACCATCATGTCAGCTGAAATGTATAAGCTTGAAGGTGGTGTACAAGTTTTTAGGATGAATTAGGCTGCATACCTGTCATATCTAAACAGCCTTAAAGCAATGAAAAAAAATCAAAAAAATCTAAACAACAAATCAAGTCTGAATTCAGGACAAAGAGAGTGATTCAGGTTGAGAGCAGCTTAGAAACTCAAGTACTTAGGTACACTCACTGTGACTTGGCCACCGAAGTCCGACGGGCCACAGGTGATGAGGCTAACGGGTCGGATCGCCACTGCCACCGCCAGAGCTCCACCGGGCCAGGGATCGAAATCTAAAAAACGAAGGATGAGCGTCCTATTTGAAGTGAGTAACCACCGTCACATTTATCATCCCTTACTCTCATCAGAAACTGAAACATTCGATGGTCTCTCAAGACTAGCCTCGGTGACCTCGTCGTCGATCTCGAGACCGACCTTTGTCCGATCACAAGTCAAAACTTTCTCAAACTTTGCAAGACTTATTATTACAATTTCACTTCATTCTTCAATGGTATGTATATATTAACTTTTTATTTTTTATCCCTTCTGTTATCTTATTCTTCAACTTATACACGCTCACGCTCACGCTGACGTTTTTTCTCCTTTGAAAAACTTGAAATCGATCTGTATAGTACAGAAGGATTTCATTGCTCAGACTGGCGATCCGACTGAACTTGGAACGGGAGGAGAATCGATTTATTCCAAGTTGAAGCCCTCAAGTTCATATCCATACTATGGCCAAACTTATTTCCCTGCCGAGCTCTCTCCTCAAAACCTCAAGTTACTGAAACATAACACCAAGGGCACGCTTTCAATGGCTGTGTCTAACGGACGATGTGCCAGTCAATTCTTCTTTACCTTGGCAGATGGATTAGACTATCTAGATGGAAAACATGTAGTATTCGGAAGATTGGTCGAAGGATTTGAGACACTTGACAAAATCAACGAAGCCTTACTAGATGGTAACGGTCGACCGTTGCGGGACATCCGGCTTCGACACGTGATTGTACTTGATGATCCGTTTCCAGACTTTGAAGAGATTATCATCCCACCTCACTCTCCCATCGAACCACCAAGTCATCTGAAAGGTAACATCTTAGCCGTTGGGGATGAAGAAGAGTTGGATGGCGAGTTAGACGAAGAGGAAGCCGACCGACGAAGAAGGGAACGTGATGCTCGTGCTCAAGCACTCACACTCGAGATGGTTGGGGATCTACCATTTGCAGAGGTGGCACCACCTGAGAACATCTTGTTCGTATGCAAGTTGAACGCTATCACTCGATCTGAGGATTTAGAGTTAATCTTTAGTAGGTTTGGTACTATCTTGAGTTGTGAGGTTATCAAAGATGCCAAAACTGGTGATAGTCTACAGTACGCTTTTATCGAATTCGATCAACGAGAAGACGCCGAACGTGCTTATTTTAAAATGGATGGCGTGTTAATTGATGATCGTCGAATTCACGTCGATTTCTCACAATCTGTCTCAAAACTGTTGGTTTTTCTTCATCCTCACCACATCACTCAGCTTTATGCACTAGCTAATTCGAATTCATTCTATTCATTGGGGGGTGTTTGCGCGATAGTCATTCAGACTGGGTCTTTAAACGCACAGGACGGAGGACGAATACAAATGATGGAAAACCTTATCGACCAAACTCAAAGCCCCGTCAAGATCACTTACCAAGATCATCTGGCACAAGTATGATTCATCGGTCTGATGATCGATATCAAATGTCATTTGATGATTCCGAGCTCAGGAAAAAATCTAGTGATCGCCACCACGACTCAGGACGAGATACTGATGGCCGTCAGGGACGAGATGGACGCGGATCAAGACGGAGTAGGTCGCGTAGCCCTCCGAGAAAATCTTCTTATCGCGATGATCGATCGGTCCGTCGGAGATGATAAATATCTGTGTATGTAGGTTTTGGGGTCATATCACTCGTCCGATCCCAGTTGAAGTTGGATGTAAATTGTAACAATAATGATTAAAACGTTCCTCTGAATTCCAAGTTTTAATTACACCTTCTTCCAGAATTATGTTCTGTCATTTTGTCCTTCCTTTTTTTTTTTTTTGGGTCACTTGAAACATTATGTTGTTAAGCAAGAAAGTGAAGTTTTGATAGTCACATCTTTTTTGAATATCACCATCATGATGTAATAAGATGATGTTTGTTCAATCACATGGTCATCTGCCCGGCCCAGGACCACTCAAGTACAATTGGTGCCATGTTTGGACACATTTTGCCCTCTCTTCTAGTTCCCAGGTATAAAAAGGTACCATATGTAATAAGGTATATACTGGCGTAAGACAAAGTCAAGGCATTACTTATCAGAATTGCCTAAGGTCTTCCAATAAAAACTAAAATACAATCTTAAAACAAACCAACAGTAATCTCACTCCGCTTTCCGTTTCTTATCAAGTGCCAAATGTTTTGACCGATTGACTCTTTGCCGCTCACCAAATTTGATTTCCTCCAATTCCTGCGCGTCCCCCAAACGATCAGATCAGGACTCAAGTGGGTTGATTGGGACCCAAAAGAACTAAAAGATGAATTGATGACTTACCAAATGAGCTTCCCTTTTAGCTTTACTGACAGGGTTGAGGTAATCCAACACCACTTCCTCCTTCATCACTAACTCCTCCATTTTTTTATTCATCTTTTCTTCAATCTTTAATACGCACTCTACATCATTCTCTCCTACCATACTTACGCTCACACCCTCTCCGTCCCCACCTCCACGCGCCGTTCGACCAACTCGATGGACATACTCATTAAAGTCAAGTGGAATGTCCCAGTTAATGACTAACCTGACTTGCTTCAAATCCAAACCCCTGGAGCCCAAGTCAGTGGATACTAGTACTTTAACCCTTCGTTCCTCAAATTCTTCAATCGCTTTCAATCGCTCCATTTGACTCAAGTTGGAATGCAAAGCGCTAGATGGAATTCGATGAGGTAAGAAATCCGAGTCGAGTGCACGTCGAAGCATCTCTGCTGTTCGAGGTTTAGTAACAAAAATAATCGTCTGTGGGATCTCTTCCACTGGGTCTGTTTCTTCTGCTTCGGAGATCAGTCGTTTGGCTCGATTCGAGTACTTGACTCGCTTCGATGAGTGTTTCTTGGTGGATTTTGTTACCGGCGGTGGACTGAGACCGGTCAGGCGGCAAACGTTGAGAAGGAGGTAATAGAGATAGGTCTCTTTAACTTGAGAAGGTACAAAGCTATACATCTGCCTCAACCGTGGTGGGAGGTTGATACTAAAGACCGAACTCATCAGTTTCATATTTAGAAACGGGTTCTCATCTCATAGTCCAGACTCACCCTCGTGGACCACAAAGATGTACGACAGCCTTAAGTTTTCCTGGAGGTGGAGTTTTTTCGGCAAGGGCAAGGACAGGTTCGGTGAGGGTAGCTGTGAAAAGCAAAGTTTGACGTCGAGCAGGTGGGGGTAAGTGATGATTGATAAGATATGCGAGTGGCCCTGCGAAAGTTGGAGTTAGCATTCGATCCGCTTCATCCAAAACCTAAGAGGATAAGAGAAGTCAAGTTAGCGAAAAGGGATGGCGAACGTGTAAAAACACAGGGAAGGAAGGAACCGACCAAAAATTTGCACCGGCTTAGATCCCAACGTCCTACTTCACCTGCCGCACTCTTCAAATGATCAACCAACCGTCCAGGGGTAGCAATGATGATGTGTGGTCGCTTGTTAAGTTCCAATGCTTGGTTAGTCATCTCCATCCCGCCCACCACCACACAAGACGAGAAGCCAGGAACAGCGAGTGAGCCAAGGGCCTTAAGCTGAGAGCTAATTTGAAACGCGAGCTCTCGTGTGGGAGTTAAGATAAGTGCAAATGAGCTTGATGGGTCCTTTGCAAGCGCTTGTAGGATTGGGATGGCGAAGGCGATTGTCTTTCCCGAGCCCGTATGGGATGAACCGATACAATCTCGACCTGATTAAAAGTGAAGTCAGCAATAGGTAGTCTTAGTCGAGTAAGATCAGTTGGAATGTTAGTGTCTACCATTGAGGATGTCTGGAATGGTCTTGGATTGGATCTCGGTCGGGGAGCGGATAGAGAGTGAATTGAGAGCAGCGATGAGTGATGGATGAATGCCTAACGAGTCAAAGTTGGTCATTATTTTGAAAAAAGAAAAAAAAAAAAGAGAAGCGTGAAGGAAAAAAAGTAAAATAGGGAGGTACAGCTGGTGACAGGCTAGTGTCAAGCTTGTGACAAGAGCTTGAATCAAATCCTGTGACAGCTCTTGAACAAGTCACAGAAGTTATGGTCTTCATTTTGTGGCCATCGACCAGCAACTTCCTCAGGGGATTGGACTCGAACAAGGAGAATGGAAGACAACGAATCAGAAACACGACCACCACCGATCACCACACCCACACCAGCCTATGAGCAGGAACGAGTATTTGATTCTCCCGAGTCTAGTGGATCTCACGGCTTGAGCGATGAGGACGCAGAAGAGGAAGACGAAGAAGAACCATTATTCAAATATCGTAGACAAGAGGGTGAGGTAGGAAGGATCTTTGGAAAGGACAGTGCCTGTGCTATCTTTACATCGGACAAGTCGGTGGTAGGTTTATTTACCTACTCTAAGGCCTTCAACCCAGCTAACACAATTCCACTATCCTTCCCACAGGCCATCGGCACTCAGAACGGGGTTGTTTATATACTTAACCATCGTGCTGAGATCCTCAAACGGTTCAGGCCTCACGCCGCTTTCATCCACGATATCAAACTCGATACGAGCGATCAGTTTGTCGCCACGGCTTCTATGGATGGCAAGATCTCTATCCTCCAACTCGCAGGCGGGAATGATGTGTTCATCCAGGACCTCAAGCGTCCCATGCGCTCTATCGCTCTAGAACCACTTTACCACAAGCATCCTAACAAGCGCCACTATGTATCCGGTGGTCTAGCCGGTAATCTGATCCTCCATGAAAAGGGATGGTTAGGTAATAAGGAAACCATACTTCACTCGGGTGAGGGACCCATTTGGTCTGCTGACTGGAAGCTCAATTACGTCGTCTGGGCCAATGATGCGGTAAGTTTCTCAAAAAAACAAAACAAAACAAAAGATGATGTCTTTCTTTTAATATGACTCAAAAACAATCCCAAGAGCTGATACCAAACACGCACAAAGTTCGCCTGAATCGTCTAGGGTATTCGAATCATTGATATTACTACTCATCAAAAGATCGCTTTCATCCCCCGTTCTCAATCCGAACCACGCGCAGACCTCTATCGATGTCACTTCTCTTGGCCAGATACGAAGACGCTCTTGGTGGGCTGGGCAAACACTATTCGGGTTATCTCCATCACCGATCAGACGTTCCCTACTCTTGGACCTCGAGGTGGACCCGTGGCGCATCCTAGTGCGACCACAGTGAGAGTGCTCGATATATTTGAGGTCGACTGCACCATCTCAGGTCTATGCGCTTGGGGCGAGGCAGGCGATCTGGCCGTACTAGCTCACACCCTTCAGACGTACGAGGAAGAGGGTCAAGACGAAGATCAGGAACTTAGATCAGGTTCCTCGAAACGTAGACCGGCCGAAAGACCTGAGCTCAGGATCATTTCTAAGCTCGGTGAAGAGACTTCATCAGACGCTTTGGGCATTAATTGCTTCGAACGATATCAGGCTCACGACTATTTACTCAGCCCTCTACCAGCTTCATCAGGTTTCTATGTCCTTGCTCCACAAGACCTCATCCTTGTAGAGCTCAGGAATCGATCAGATCATATCAATTGGTTAATTGAACATCAGGATTACGAACAAGCGATGCGTGAGGTACAGGCTGCAGGTTTAGCTGAAGCTCAAGGTTTTAGTTTATCAGAAATTGGAAAGAAATATCTTGATCATCTTCTCCATCAGGGTGAGCTATCAAGTCTTTCAAGCCATAAGATATTCGATGACAGCATCAGTTGAGAACTTTTTGTGCCACCTATTGTTCTCACTTAGGTAAATATCAAACTGCTGCTGAGGCTTCTCCGGCGATCTTGGGTAATGATTCAAAGGCTTGGGAGGATTGGATATTTTTGCTAACAGAGAAAGGTCAATTAGAGGTATGAAATGTGGATTTTTATTTTTATTTTTTTATTGGAGGGGAGGAAATCCTTTGACTGATCATAATAAAGCTAATGATTTTGTAGACTATCGTGCCTTACGTACCTGTGGATATACCTCGCCTCTCGAAATTGGTCTATGAAGTGATATTGGTTCATCTTTTGCGGAAAGAGCCAGATGTACGTATATACTTTGGATGCGTTGGTTCCTTGTGAGGGTGGACTCTGATTTAGGGTATGGATTGTTTTCCCTTAGAGGATGCTGGAAATGATCAGGAAGTGGCCGTCGGAACTTTATAACGTCTCTGCCGTTATCTCGGCCACCCAAGATCGACTTAACAGAGCGAATGATGATGGACCTTCGGAGGTCCTAATGACTTGCCTCTCGGAATTGTAGGTGCCTACTAATATATGATCACGCTCAACTCGACTAATACGTTTCTGTATGTTGGTAAATGATAGGTATATCTTGAATCACCAACCGGGAAAGGCATTGTCATATTTCCTTAGATTGAAGAAACCGGAAGTGTTCGAGTTAATTAAGGATCACAACTTATTTACGGACGTGCAAGATCAGGTTTTGTTGTTGCTCAGATTCGATGATGAACTTAATCAACATGTAGTCGATAATCCGTCCAATCCTTCGGACCAGAAAAAAAAGAGAGCACATGGGACAGCGATTAATTTACTAGTCGAGCACACCCATTCGATCCCTGTAAGTTTTGACGAGAAAAAAAGAGTTGACGGATGGACGGCTTCAGCTTATAACGGGTTGCTTTTGTGGAGGATCGCAGGTTCCACGAGTGGTGGCTCAATTGGTGGACCATCGACGACATCTTTCGGCCTACCTCGACGCACTCTTTGATGTCGACCCGCTCCTGGCGACAGACTATAGTGACTTGCATGTTGATCTGTTTGCCGAGTTTGACCGAGTGCGCTTGATGGAGTATCTTCGAGCTTCCAATACCTATAGTCTCGCAAAGGTTAGCTAAGAGCTTCTCTAGGCGCCAGATGATTTTTTTCTTTCTTTCTTGGCACTGATAGGCTGATGGGGTGGTTTCATGTGTATGTAGGCTTATCAGATCTGTGACAGATTAGACTTCGTACCTGAGATGGTGTACCTGCTGGGGAGGATGGGCGATAATAAGAAAGCACTTTTTTTGATCATCGATCGGATTGGGGATGTGCAGAGGGTCAGTCTTGAGTTTAGTCATTTATTGGGGGGTTGGTGACGTGTTTCGATGAAGGGCTAGTGATACTGAACGCTTCGGTTACCATCAGGCCATCGAGTTTGCAAAGGAGCAAAATGACAATGACTTATGGGAAGACTTGTTACGTTATTCGGAAAGCAGGCCAGGTCAGTTTTTGTCATGTACCACTTTGTTTGAACCTGTGTTTAGAGGTTGAATGACTCTGTTCTTTTTAAGCTTTCATTCGAGGCTTGTTGAATAATGTTGGATCGGAAATTGACCCTGTCAGACTTATCAGGCGGATCTCAAATGGGTTAGAGATTGAAGGTTTGAGAGCTTCGATCATCAAGATCCTTCATGACTTCAATCTACAGGTTCAGTTTTTGTTCCACTCAGTCTCTAAAGTTTCTTGCTCATATAATTTCGGGTTCTGTAATTCCAGATCTCATTGATTGAAGGATGTCGATCAATAATGGCAAACGATTGTCGAGATTTGTCAAAGATGTATTACGCGAGCCAGACTGTAGGTGTTCTAGGAGATAGTTGAGTTGTTTCATTGTTTTGTTTCTACCGTTGTGAAATACTAACAAGACGACCTACTCCAGAATCACTTCGGTGTCAGAAATGTGGACTGAAGCTGGACGAGCGACCAGGTGAAGAGGAGACGGCAGTCAATGAGATTTCGGTGATGTTCCTCTGTCGACACACTTTTCATGCTTGGTGTGTGTTCGAGCAGGAAACTGTGTTAGCAGCGTTGGCAGAGGGTCGAGGGGTGAAGGGTCAAAAGTCATCGGCTGAGTCAAAGTTTGAGCAAACGGTTGTCTTAATGTCGGGTGTCGAAGGTGCAGGATGTGTGATCTGCTGTCGGCCATCGGTGGAAGCGAGAATCAGTGTCGATTAGAGGTATTGGCTGGTTTTACTTTTGTACAGTAATTGATTGTATTGATGTGCGATGTGGGCTGGTGCTTATTCGTGATTTCTTTATAAACTTACCTATCTTGGCATACTGCCTATTTGTGTGATGCTAGGAAGCCAGTGAGAGCATTTACATGATCATTTCATGCCACATAGCGCTTTTCAAAACCCGTAAAATATTGTGATGAATTTTTCTTTTTTTTGTGCCCAAACAATTAAGTAATGTTTTTTTTTTTTTTTTCAATCTTTAACGTGCATATAGGAGCCATTAGGGCTATCATACACGGAACCTTGGGAGCACCTGTAAAAACCCATGGCTGTTTGGGAAAAGGTAACTCGTGGCTGTTTGTAGGTTCTGAGTTACAAGTTTGCCATCACATGCTTTTGGGGGTGCAGAGAAGAAACAAAGTGTGCTATAAGAAAAGGGCGGTGGAGTCAAAGGATAACAAGATAGTTGTGGGTGAGGTTGGGTATGAAGTGTATTGTTAATCTGGGGGTTCCTGATCAGTAGGGGTTTCTTCATGGTTGATCTCCGCCCACTCCCATCTGCTCTTCAGGCACCATGTGTCACTGACAAAGTCAGCAACAGTGGGGAAGGCTTTAGGGTCGTGGAGGATTGTCAGGAGGTGGCTTCTGTAAGGCTACCTCCTGGCTGGAAATCAGGGAAGGAAGAGTCAAGGA
>AWVX01011628.1:0-18916 GCA_000500245.1 Cronartium ribicola 11-2
TCTTCCAGACCACACAATGGATGTCAGTTTGAAAATCTCACTGTTTTTTCTTTGAGAAAGTGCTGAAGTCGCTGGATGCCCTGGGCGGCCAGTGACCAGTAAATGGGGGCTGTGCCTGGAAAGGGCAACTATTAGTTGCTGAATCAGGTGTTCCAAGGTGCTTGAAAACCAGAAAGTTGTTGATTTGACTGTAGTGTTGTGGACTGGGGGCCACCTACATTGGGGTGTCATGTGCCAAGATGTCACACAACTGCGCCACAGCTCAGCGATAACACTGGTAGCAATTAGGTGTTGCTCACAGTACAAGCACCAGTGCGGGGCTTGCATGTCGCTTGCACTGTTAACAATGACAAGTGACAGCTCGACAGTGCAAGCAACAGTGCGTGCGACAGTGCCAGCGACATGCAAGCTCCGCACCGGTGCTTGCACTGTAAGCGACATGCAAGCCCCGCACTGGTGCTTGCACTGTAAGCGATACCTAATTGCTACCAGTGTAAGGCTTTTGAGGCCGGTTGGCGAGCAGGTTCCCCATCTTCACTGTTCTTCCTGCTTACCCTCCGTCCTGAGAACTTACCGAACCTGATATGACTTTACACCATGGGGGCAATTGGACAGGCGCAAGACGGTCGATTGGCCACGACCCCAGGTCGTCGACCAACTATGGCGGGTGGACCGTCCCCAAAAGGACACAAGGATGGACCATATGAGGATGGTGGACCCCATCCATCCTCATATCAACCTCAAGGCAATATGAACTTGAAACGCGTTTGACCTCATACCAACATCTGAGCTCACCAGCCAGATTGTTTGGGGCTCGATTCCGCTTGCTGACGGCCATTCAGGCTTGTATCGAGGGCAGCTCGGGAGGGCCAGCAAAGCCTAAAAGGCTGCTAGCTTCTGATCGCTTCTGATAGGGCAAAAAAGAAGTGTACATAGTTTAATTGCGTTGGATGCATACTAACAAATGATACAAATACTAATCTACAGTACAATAAGAGCTAAAGAGCTTGCGCTCGTGAGGGATACGAAAGAAATTGGGAGTGCTGATCAGCCAGATATGATACCAGCAAGCCAAGTCGATGGATATCAAAAATAAAATAAAATGGCCATAGTTGAAGTGACCAATACACTTGTAGACCCAGGGACACTGACGGAAGCGGATACGAGTGAGCCTTTCAAGATAATGGTCAACTTCTCAGACCCTTTGATCGTTAACTTACATGGTGGTCCATCTTCAGTACACACCTAAAGTCTCAAGACAGGTGTGACAGGTAAGAAATCTGTATTTCATGACTGGCCGTGATCGGTGCTGTTCATGTGAGTCACGGAGGATCAATGACACTGACCTGTGACAGTGCCTGCAATGATGCGTTCTGGGTGGTTTGTAGAGCCAACAAGCATTACAGAATCGCACGCGCCCGATCAAGAGCTTCTTCTTGACATCTTCCTCTTCTCGATCAATCTAAAACGCCGGGCTCTGAGAAGAAAGAGTGCATACGTTAATTTCGTAGGAACAGTCCCAGGAGAGACCACATCGCACCCAGTCTTGTTGGCAAAGAGTGGGATGAGGATGAAGATTTGAGATGTATAAGCGATGAAGCTGATGAGGCTGACGGTGCCCTCAATCCTGTAAAGTGTGATGAGTATTAGTGAGTTGGATAAACTGAAATTGTTGATGAGGGTTGACTGAGACAAAGGGTGTGACTCACCAATGTATAATTTCAAAGCTAAAGTATACATTTTAACCACCTGCAAAAAACAAAGAACACTTACCTAAACAAGATTCATTTGAAAACGTTCTGTGTTGACATCATTGAGGGCATTCAAAGACACTCGAAATAGCTGGTGAGAAGTTGAGGGAGAGATGTGAGCATAGCTGGGCCAGGAAATGGAGGACGGGAGGTGATGGGACATGAGAGGGTGAGGGAGGTCCGATCAGATGGAGAGCTATTGGAAGTGAGGAGGAGAGGGCTTCTCTCACTTGCTGATGACGTCTTATAAACCCCAAGATGAGTCATTGGGGTTTGGTCTAAAACCCTTTATGACTTCTCAGGGGAAATGAGGACTTGTCATCTTTCTTTCAATCTGGCCAAAAGCCAAGGACTGTTTCCAAATGGTCCATCAAATACTTGACCGTTCCCATACAGTCTCAGATTCAATCTCAGGTCGACGGCTCAGGTAGTCACTTTCAAGACTGTTCTGTGCCAATCTTGAGCCGTCGATGTCCTCCGTCGACTTCAAGCCGAGCACGGGCTATTTGAGAGTAGTCGGGCCTTTGGTCGCAGGACGGTCAACCATTGGACCATCCTGCGCTCATCAGATCGACCGCTGTGAGTCGTACTGAGACCTATCTCAGAACGGTCAATTTGGTCGACCACTTACGGCGTGTCGAAAAAAAAAAAGTGCTCTCGTGGTGTATAGGTTATGGCTACCTGCTGTGCCTAATCCGAATGTATAGTCTTTGTCTTTCGGCTGGATGCCCGTTCAGCACTCACCCCCCAACCGCGTAACCCCACGTACTCCCAACAACGACCAGAATGATCTATCAGACGGAACAGAGAACTTTACTACCCCGACAAACCGTAACCGTGACTTGATACTACCCACTGACTTCAAAACGGTAGAAGCCGACGACCTACTCCAGATAAACTTAGACCAACTACGCATCTCAAACATATTGGACGCATCAATCACCAACAAAAAGAAAAGCGACACTTCAGTAATGGCTAAGAGCGACGACAAAAAATCTGACATCAAGGATCAGATTGAAGATGATGTCGCGGAATCCGGCTTGACGATTGGACAACTTACTCGAGCTAGAGCTGATATTGACAAATACGTCAAACGTAGCGAGAAATTAGAGTCTGACGGTTCCAACGTGGTCAGATGGAAACAACGCATGAGTAAAGCCGTCTACCACATGACGGGAGTCCCGTCGTACTGGAAAGGTGAGAAACCAGATCAGGACTCTGCATACAAGATGGCTGTAGATCAATGCGCTTTACATGTAATTGAGGAGACGATACCTGACAATATCAGCGACTTAATCGGGTCAATCATACTAGCTCACGATGCGATGGCGTTGATCGAGGACCAATTCCGTCAAGGCGGTCAAACGGCCCAAATGGCCACTTTCCGTGACCTGGTCTACTGGACTTTCGACCCTACGACGATGACAGTGTCCAAATACACAACCCCCATTGACAAGACATTGAATCGACTTGAAAGCAAAGGGGTTGTCCGGATCAAGGATTGTCTAGCTGGGTTATTCTACCAACTAGGTGCACCTACCTCTGGCGAATTTTCGATGGAGGGCGTGAATGCAGCCCTCGACGCTCAATACCTGTTAAATCAAATGCCGTTCACCGCTCGCGAGGTTTGATCACAGATGCAATCTGTAGTCACTAATTGGAAAGCGGCTCAAAAAGCCGATGCCATCGTCAAAGCAATGTTGGTAAAACCAACGTTTTGATTATCATCTGGGAGGTCTTTTACGCCAAATACTAGTGTCCAAACTCCGATGCCCCTTTCCAAAAACACTGAAGAGAGGGACCGTAATTGCCAGCCCGATTGCCGTACCAAAATCAGCAGCCGCCAAATGCCACAACGGGGAAGATCAATGCTTCCATTGCGGCAAATGCAAGCATACGAGAGATCACTGTGTATGGAGCAGGTCCCGACCCAGGACCGCCATGCATTGGAATGACTGACAACGGGTTAGTAGCAGTAAGACGTATAGTATCGACATCCTCGGATTACGACCGGGCCACCTGCGCCTCTCGGCGGGGAGGGGGGTCTTTTAAGCCAAAAGTATCAGCACTCACTATGCCAAACGCCGAAGCCGAAGAGAAACTGAACGTCAGAGTCTCAGCTATGACCGTACCCTGGAACCCGGAGGGTGTCTTGGACGACGGTTACCCAGACAAGTTCTGTCTCGACGGTGGTGCCTCAGACGGAGTAAGCCCATCCCTTAATGCCCTCGTTGACTACCAACCCTTTCCACACCCTATCCCTCTGCAAACCGCGTCTCATGGAGACCGAGCTTACATCATAGGGAAAGGGAAACTACCGATCAAGTCAATAGAAGGCACTGAAGAGTTACTCCATGAAATTTATTACTGTCCGACGGCGACTGAGACCTTGATCTCACAAGGGGATTTGCTGAAACAAGGGGCGAAGATTCGGTTTTCGGGAAATGATATTGTTATACGCTTGAAAAACAGGAAGCATATTGTTGCTAAGTTCAAAGATAAACGATGGCTTATCAATGCAAAGAATCCGTCAGAAGACGATGTTTTGACCTATGAGCCTCTGCGAGTTGGTCGCGTCGCCGCGGCATTGAAGCCAATTGACCATATGAAACTATGGTATGCGAGATTCGGACACGTACCTGCTAAACGGATACGAAAGCTGTTTCTTCACGAAATGGGCCTTGGCTTGCCCAAATCCTTGCCGAATGCTAATTTTGTCTGCGAAGATTGTCTTATTTGCAAGAGTACCAGGCATCGACGGCTCGGACGGACCGACCGTAAACTAGGACTCTTGGACGTAATAGTTTCGAACGTAATGGGACCTTTTCCCAAATCGTGCACGGGCGCAAAATTCAATGTTACTTTCCGGGATGTCGCCACGACCTATTCGGAGTGCATACCGATCCAACATAAGTGAGAGGTACAGGAACATTTCACTCAAGTAATTAAGCGGTGGGTGAGATGAACCAACTGCAAAGTGAAGGCAGTTAGGACAGATGGTGGAGGAGAGTATATAGCGAAGACCTTCGATAAGTGGCTGAAGGAACAGGGTAACCGTCACGAGGGGTCGATGCCGTGGGACGAACTTGAACAAAACGGGAACACGGAACGGCCGAATCGGGAAGCCGAATCGGACCCTGAGTGAAATGGCCTGTTCCCTCCTCCATTCATCAAAACTCCCTCAATCATTTTGGAGTTTCGCTTACATGGTAGCCTCCTATCTTCATAATCAACTACCCGACTCGCTCACTGGTGATAAAACACCCTACGAACTATTTTACGACGAGAAGCCTCAACTTGACATAATCCAAACCTTCGGGGCAGTGGCTGTTGTCCATCGGCATGACGCGCAACGATCCGGCAAACTAGATGATAGAGCTACGCGCTGTCACATGGTAGGGTACGTCGACAGTGGGAAGGGGTGGCTATTTTACGATCCTGGAGCGAAAACGGTTGTGAAGTCAGCGATTGCGCGTTTTCCTCACAAAGACCAATTCGACAAACCGACGGACACGCGACTCGGCACCTGCGATAACCGAACCACTTCATCTGACTCATTAAATCGCATCCTCAGTCCCCCGGCACCCAACAAAGGAAGCTTACAACATATTGTCGCTGCAGTGAAACTTGGGGACTTTAAGGATGAAACGACTGTCGAAGAACAAGACAGGGCAGTTCAGGCTGTCGTGAACACCGTACAACTGAAGTTGGGACTTGAGCCACCGAAATCGTACGCAGAAGCGATGCGCTCGCCTTATGCGAGTCAATGAAAGGAGGCGATAGCAACTGAACTGAAGATGATGGAAGATATGAAAGTGTGGGAAGTTGTAGATAGACCGGCGAACGTCAAACTGTTAGGCTTGAAATGGGTGTTCACTTATAAACAACTTGATTCACAGGGACAGCCCGTCAAGTTCAAAGCAAGACTAGTTGCTAAAGGTTTTACACAGGAGGAAGGTATCGACTATACGGAAACCTTCGCACCGACTGCGACTTTCGCGTCATTATGTGTTCTCATTATTCTCGCAGCACGTCTCGGACTACCTTTACAATCTTTTAACGTAACGGCAGCTTACCTCCACAGCGACCTCACAGAAAGACCATACTTTTAACCTTCCACCAGGAGAAATGAATGAAGCTCGACGGCGCAAACAGATTCTCGCAGCGCTGAAGGCTCTGTACGGCACGAAACAGGGCGCGCGATGTTGATGGAAGCACTTCGAGACGATACTGAAAGAGCTTGGATTAGAACCAAGCATGTATGACCAATCACTTTACATCTTCAAGCGGAAACAGGAGTTTTGCATAATATGGGTACATGTTGATGACGGCGCCATTCTAGGAAACTCGGACGAATTACTGGACGAAATATCCGAAGCATTGCTACGGAAACTGAAGATCCGGTGGTCGAAGACGCTTGACCACATCATTGGTGTCGACGTGAAGCGAAACCCAGACGGATCCTATGACTTGTCTCAACCCGGGCTGACTAAGAAAGCAATCGAAATCTTTCTCGAGACACCCGGGAAGTGTGATTCGTTCATTCTTAATATCGCACGAAAGAGGTTGGATAGGCACCAGCACCATAACTCAAACTCTGGGATGATGCACATACGAAGTTAAACCAAAGAAATCAGAATAGGAACAAAAACGATTCCATCAAAAGAATAAAATCAATCACTCATTGATCAGATTTACTAATATCAGAGGCGAAGGTGGTAGCATAAGAGAGTTTCCCGCTAGTCGAAGTGTCTTGAGAATGTAAGGTGCAATCCGAAAAACGAGACAGGACAGGGTGTGTAATCGGGTTTGTAGGCTTCGCTGGACTTTCTTCATCACGCAATATCCAAGATGGACGTTTGAGTGTTTCAAATCCCTGAACCACATTCAGCGGTGGTTCGTCTAGGGTGTGAACTCTTTTCGGCTGACGAATTTGGGACGGTTTGTTGAATTCAACACTCAAGTTTTTGGGTCCCGATTGACGTCCGAATTTTTTCTTCCACTGCCACCGAGGATTTAGGCCAAAATAAAATAAAATAGGTGCGATGTTGATAGTAGGAAATGCAACACGCTCTGGATCGTCTGACAAGTTAGGTTTTTCCAATACTCTTGCCAATTCTCGCGAGTCCAAATGCGCTATGATCATACGAAATAGCTAACGTTATCTCCGTGATCCAGTGAGTATTCAAGCCAGAAGATAGATTTACCTTGGTGTAACAGACCTTTATCAAATACCATAAAACATGCAATTGCCACCAGCAGACTGGTAAAAAGCAATATGCAGGCAGTGATCCCTGTGAACTTCACTAAAGATGTATAAAGAGATCCAAAAGGTAAGTGTTTACTTGATCAGTTGGAAAGTGGAGTGTGGAGTGCACTAGGAGCGATTAAAGACACACAAAATAACCAGTCTTCTGTTAGGGCGCGAGAGCTCTCAGACCCAAGCAGAAACAGATCAAAAATCTTGGAGACAGGAAATTGAAACAATCTTCAGCTTCTCTTCATTGAAAGACTTAAGTTATTAGCCCAAAAGGTTCGAGTTGCGAGTAGAGCAATAGCTCTAAATACGTGTACACCAAAAGACTCAAACAAGGCGTGCACTCACTTTCCTAAAAAAAGCCAGGGTAACGATAACGCTATGAGGATACCCGAAAGATGTAAAGGCTGTGTATTGAGCCTGAACCTTCAAGATTATTGGTAGTTGAAAGGATATCAAGCAAACGCTTGGCTCCATGAACCTATGTCCACATCCAGAATCACGAGCCAAGTCACTTCCATCAACCACAGCCGGCCAAATTCGAATCACCCAGAGCATTGAGGATTAAGGGGGCGAGTGCTTGTGAGACTCACATTAGTATCCATGCTTCTACCAGAGAGCCAACACTGAAGCAAGGTTTGGGACGTGATGATGATGAGGAAGATGACTAAAAACCGGTCGGAAAACAGACGGTAAAGCTGAAGAATATTGAAGCCGTCGATCAGGTTGAATGTTATATGATACGAAGTGGCTTCGAGTCCCGATACTTTTGGTTAGCAAGACCGCTCACAATTTCTTTTTCTTTTTTCCAAAGTGCGCTCTGCCCGATGAATCAAGACGACCGTATAGAATACACAAAGCATCTCTTGAGACCATCGAGCGATATCGAAAAGAAACGATGCTGACCAGCTGAACACAACGGTGAAAAGGTCTACGATACAAGAACGACTTTCCAAAAATGCTCATCATTGCTTCACTTGAAACCCGCACACGAAAGATAATTATTAGAGCCTTGGGTCGATCCTTGGGCCTCGAGTCCAGGGACTGTTCCAGTGACACGATGGGTGGGGCTGTTGCTAGAGACGTGCAATCATCTTTCAACTGAGACGATTAAGACAGTTGTCAGTGATAGTTGTGTACCGCTTCATCTGTTGTGAGCATTGATCCCTGGGATCCGCAAGAGACAGAGAGGGTGGAGATGGATTGTTGATGATCCTTGATTGTAGAAAATCGTTTGGGGCTAAAGACTTTGCTTTTGATGACCGGACATGACTTACCTGTGCCAGACCTCTGTCTATGGGAGAATACTGAAGTACTTGCTACAGCGATAAGGAGACTGGTGATAGGCCTCCATTGTATTAATAATGGGTGGAAACGAACAAGAAGACCCCAGCTTGAAGTTTTCTGGTTGTCATCATTTCTCTTCGGAGAGAGCTCGGAGCCATTTCAAGGGACTCTAGATTGCTATCTCTTGTATCTTCTTGTGCTCCAGCAAAGGAGAGACAAAGGAAATGTGCACAATCCGAATCCTGTGTGTGGACACTGACTGATCCAATGTTGAACTAGATGAGCTTCATAGATCCTTTATTCCGAATACAAGCTTACATGTCTACAATTTTTCCACTTTGTGATCGAGATTACTACATCAAGTTGTTATTGGATATGCCTCATAGAGAATCAAGAGGATAAACTTGTAAGGTTACCTCATTCAAATACCAGCTTGTGATTTCAATTATTCGGGACTTCTTTAAGTACAACATCCTGGACATAAACCTAATTGTTCATGAAACAAATCACAGTCTGAACAAAACACACTCGTGCATCGATCACAAACGTATTTCGGTTGAGGGTTCGTAGCAGAAGCTTTGTGAAAAACTTTAGCGCATCCGAAGCAAGATAAAGTCTCCTCGGAACTCAGTTCTGTCCTAATAACACGCAATAGGTAAAAAATGATAATAATGATAACAGGTAGTTGAATTGAGTAAGAGAAGACGAGTCTTCAAAAAAAAACAAAAAAACAATTTACCTTGTGAGCTCCTTCCAATTCGCGACTGGGAATAGATGTCGATAGCTCCGGGCCAGATGCGGGCTACTGACAACAGTAAGTCCGCATATCACACAGTCCGTTGGGACATCGCAAAGCTTACTACCACACCTTGGACATATGAAGCCTGAGGATCGGAGTTGGGAATGACAAGCGCAGAGAGAAGGGATCGGATTTGAAAGTTTGGTAGGGAAACCCATCTGCATCAGATCTGCGGCTGTAGAGGCGGCGGTTCGGGTTGGGGCGGTTGAAACCGCAGAAGCAGCAGCAGTAGTAGTAGCGCCAGCGAGAGTGGGTGGTGGAGGGATAGATTCAAAGAGAAGCTCCTTGAAGTTGGTCTCATTCATGATCACACCATATTTACCTGTGATTCGCGGTGGGTTGGTCAACAAAAAAAATCATGATTAGGCATGATCACAACTCCAAACATCAGTCCACAGCCAATCACGCGAAGCAATTTGTTGTCTGAGTCATGCAAAGAGTGAACAGACCTTGGGTTCGTCGACAAATTTCCTTGCAGATGTTTACTTCGGCAGACAAGCCAACAATTGACACTCGCATCCTGAAAGATAAGCCGAAGACGCGCTCGAGTCAGTCATAAGAACTTCCTCAGACAAGAACGAAGAGGAGGGAAAGAGCTTAGACCACAAACCGGTCCTTTTCAAGATTCTCAATCGTTTTATGAATATCTTCTGGGTCACAAGTCGTCAGTGAGCCCATAATCACCAGAGTTTCTTTGGACCCATGAGGTGGCAGATGTCTGTGAGTGAAAAAACAATGGCTGAGTTGGGTAGTGTGACATCTTGTGAGATGTCAAACGCAACTCACGCTAAGCTAGCTCGAGCCATTTCGAGCGCGTTTTGAAGTGAGGGTTCTCCGGAAGGTTCAAGTTTGCGTTTGTTACTCAACGCCTTGTGATGATCGACCGGGTTACCTGAGATCACAATCAGGAGTCAAAGAAAAACCACGAAACAAGTTCATCAGTAAAATCTTTTACGCGACAAGTTCATCAATCTCAAACACACCTGATAGTGGACTGAGCCGTTCAGCAATCGCGTCCTTGGTAGTAAGAATACACATTTGACTGATTGGGTTTTGGTCAAAGAACTCGGTCACAAATTCCTATAGAACAAATCGGACAAACAGAATATATGAGTGAGCCAAAGAGAACACCTAGAAGGGCAGGTAAGCTGGGTAGATGGTAGCAACACCTGGGCATAATTTAAGGACATTTCGAGTCTCGTCGGTCTTAGATCTCGATCAGTCATAGCCAGTGAGAGGTCTATGACGAGACAGAGATGTCGAATGATACCCCTCTGAATCGTTGTGGTGTCTCGGATAACCCTTTGAAAGACGAAAGATATATCAATCCAAATTTAAATTTCTACGATACCCTTTTGAGTTCCAAAGTCAAGTTGATTTCATTTGAAGACTAACCTTTTACGTTTATTGGCCATTAGCTGGTTCACAGCTCCCTCTAGACTACCTGAGTCATCTTCACGGACGACATCCCAACTTCGCTTGTATTCTTCCTCCCAAGCATAACCTTGACCGTCCTTGCTTGCATATGCAGTGGCCTTCTTTTTTGGTTTTGGCTTAGCTACAGTCTGTTTCTGTTTCCCTTTCGAATCCTTGGCTGTTGGTTGATAATCTGAATGGTCATCGTCTGACTCGGAGTCGGCTGTTGGCATTTTCGATCGCGTGGCGCTGAACAAAGGGGACGTGATGATCCTTCTAGCTGTTGACCGAATTCGATTGTACTGTCAAATCGAGATTTCAACATCACGTGACAGAAACCCTATGTACTTAAGCTATCGATTATGACCTCGACCTTGACCCTTGGTGGTACCGTATGCTTCATTACTCGTACCTGACTCAGCTCCCGCGCCCTCGTCTCTTTTCTCGAAGCCTCGATCGAGCGCGTCTATACTCTACCTCGACCAGGTCGGTCGATGAGGAACGCTTCTCTTCCCGTTGCACTGCCACAGTACCACTTTACACTCGTCACCTCATCCTTCATGACGCTTTTCGTGCCGAACCCGATTGGCCATCCGACCTAGCCACCGTCTCCCCCCTATACGAGAAATTGAGTCAACTTGCTAAGCCCGGCGACATCTTGGCCAGTCTCGGTGTTAGCGTTAGTAGTACGACCACAAGGAATACCATACTGGAACATCATTCGAAGCCTGATATAATCCAAGAAGCTTACATCCATTCAATCGATCAAAGTCTCAGGCTGCCCTTCCCACTCTCTTCATCGAATGTGGACAAATTTGTGGAGTTCTATCGATCCTTACCGCGCTTAGAAGTCCATCGAAGCCTGGAGACCTACAAGCTTAATCGCTCACAAAGGCTTCTTTTAGCACAAAATTGTTATCACGTCTATGTCTGTGTACATGAAAGTCGAGATTGTAGATGCGGAAAGAGAGGCAAGCCGCTACTAAAAGAGCTTGTCCGACTCTATGACCAACGAGCTCCGGGTTCCGGCCCCGTGCTTCGGTTCCACCCAATCTCTCACGTCGGTGGCCATAAGCATGCTGGCAACTTGCTCGTCTATCCATCAGGTCATTGGTACGGCTTACTGGATCCCACAGCAGGCGATGCTAAAATAATACTGGATCATTTGCTCAGCTTGGGCACACCGAAGGAAGAAATTTGGTGGGACCGTTGGCGTGGTCAAATAGGATTAGATAAGGTGACCCTGCGCTCGCCCTGATCGGCATTATAGCTTTTGGTTTTCTCACTCAATCGCCGAGTCGCGACAAAACTAGGCTGATGAATTTAGCGCTCCTTGCTCTCTCACCTGGACCTTTCAAAGGACACTCAATGGGCCGTTTACGATTCGAGCTTGCAAGCATTATCCAAAAGCACAGAGTTTCAACAAGTTTCATCGCCACTTGAAAGTCGGAAAGTGATTGTGCGCTTCAAGACCTTTGATGGTGAAGTAATATCATTGGGGGGACAGATAGGTGAAGATATTCGGTCGAGTTGAGTAAACTAACCCTTGGTTGGTCGATGCACCTATTTCATCCTTTTTACTTACTTCTTCCATTTCCTCCCTCTCTGATGATAAATCAGTTGTAAAAAGAGGACAATTACCTGCGATCGAAGCTACATGCGGTGGAAACTGCGAATGCGCCACTTGTCAAGTCTACCTAAATATCAACGCACCGGTTCCTGCTCCTAGTGAAGATGAAGAGGAGTATGTTTATCCTTTGTCTGTTTTCTAGATTATTGATATGCTTGAAACTCATTGCCTGACTTCTTCCAACATTCTCTTTGCCCCTGGATTCATTCTCTGGGTTTGTTTCTTCCTCTGTGATTCCGGCGGGGTTGACTTTCCAGTATGCTGTTCACAGCCATTGACAGACGTAAGGAATCTAGATTGGCTTGTCAACTAATCCTTACAAATGAATTGGCAGACTGGCTGGAAAAGTCACTTGAGCCACAACTTTGTTTGCCTCGGTTTTAAATGCTGGACCTGTCGGTGTTTGGTTTATGTCTTGAAAAGAATTAGAGCGTTCTTTTTTACAATCAGTATGAATGTATTCAGACTTAATTATGAATTTGTGTAATCATCATGGTACATGTGAGGACCATAAAGCGCAGGTAGAAGTCGGTAGATTGCAGTTTACATGGATGAGATCTCAAATGTGCCAATAATATTCAAGTTTTGTCTGAGATCGATGAATTGTTACATGACGGACCATGGTGCAAGTGAACTTTCAAAAGAGGACTCTGGTACATAGGTCTAACTTTCACCCCCATCAAAATGTGTCTTGGACAGGCCTGGACAGGCAATTAGAAAGGCGTATTCCATCGTATTCACTGTGTGAAGTCTGCTCGGCTCTCGACTCTGCTTTTGCTTCCCATATTATTTCTTTCGGTACTATTCAAACAGACTACTTTAATTCGTTTCGAAAGTTGATTACCAATCTCCGAACATTCTCTTCGTTAACTCTTAAACAGTGCCAGGTTCTGATTTCCAAAGTTGATGGTTTTGACCTCACACCAGTAACATCACATTATGGACAGGTCCCTCTTTATTCATGACTTTCGGGTGATAAGAAAAAATCTCATGTACACAGGTTTTGGGACATGGACGGAACCTGAAATCCTTTATCTTTTTTTTTTAGCTGCTCTGCTCTGTTGCCTAATATTACATAGAACATGACATTGCTGTATTTACAGTTTTTTTTCGGTTCAAGTCCCCTGTGATGTTATATTTTTTTCTCTTGGTTGTTCGAAGTTACACTAAATGCATTTGGAAGAGACCATGACAGGCTTGCACAGCACCCAGAGCTATCTAATTTCCACACTGGAGTTACCCCACTATTAGTTACCAGTAACCAGTTTAGAGTGGGGGTCAGCGTGTGATAACGGGTCATCAATGCTATCTTAACGCAGTCCAATGACGCTATGTAAAATGCAAAGGTTAAAATTTGTATTATCTACAAATCCCGAGATGAAGATGATAAAGAAGAGTGATGATCGACTACCTCGAAAAATAAATTGTCATAGACTAATTACAAACACAAGTTTTGATTGACAAAAACCATCTGTCTCTTGACATTCCATGCATCATTTCCAAGTCATAAAATCAACCTGTTCACTGACTCTCTCCAACTTACGCATCTCATCTTTAAATGTTAACAAAAATCACAATTTATCATCATCAGGTTTTTTTTTATCACAAAGACTCTTTTTTAAAAAAGAAAAAAAAAGTAGTTTACTCAACTATCAGCTTCGATCAATGTACCTGATCCAGTTGGTAGAACTAGGATAGCATCAATTTCAGTTGTTGATGAAAAAATATTATTTTTTGGAATTTTTTTATTGATTATCCATTGACCAGTTTCAGTTCTAATAAAAGTTTCTTTAATCGGAAAATTTTCACTATTCACAGAAAAAAGAAACATAATTCGTCACATTCATAAATAATCAATTCTCTGTTTTCTTTTCTTTTTTTTTTACAGAATTTGACATATAGAACATGAAGAGGCCAAAGAAAAGCAAAGAAAAAACTTGAATACTCACGTTGGTTGGTCTTTCAGACATTCTAATATTCCAAGGCATATCTCGGCTTCTTTCTCGTTAGTCTGTTTACCAGACCAAAGCTCATTTTTAGATAACCAATTAGATTGAGTGGATGATTGTTTATAGAAGAGTTCATTAGTCTTGAGTTGAATCAAGAAACGGTGATTAGACAAGCCTGTCCTCATAAATTCATTATTGCGCGTACTACAGAGTTGTAAAATCATCAGTATTTCTACCTGTTCAAAAGACTTTTGAAGATGCTAACGTTGAAGGTAGTTTGGGCCATTGTGCGTGGAGACGCTTAAGTAAACGGATAGATTCGGTCAGGAGTGATCGACGTGATGAAGCTGAAGTGAGGTCGTCCTGTTTAACAGGTGGCGTGATGATAGCTAATGTCCAATACTCTCTCTTATATGGACAAAAAAACCATCATTAGGCCAAATACAAATCCCACGGAGCATGCACGTTAGAATCTGCACTAATCTGAAGAGCTACGCGTGCAGAGCATACCTGAAGCCAGATCACATCAGCTGTTGTCTCCCCATTTCCTACAAAGATCGAGAGCTGTTTGATGGTAGTCTGGTCATCCATCACTCCTGACGTCGATTCACTTGATAGCATCCGATGTTGCACGAATGCTTCGATCGGAGTGATGTTATTTGATGCGGGGCTCTTCTCTGACATCGCATCAGCCAGAGCGAATTCGACGTTATAAAGCGGAGAGCGAGGATCAAGCGATGACATGGGTCTTGGAAGATTTTGCGCAGAAGATGATCTGGCCTCGGTGGCTTGTGCTTTTCCTGAACTGGATTGACAAGATGATGTGCGCTTCTCAAACTCCAGGTATGATCGTGTGAGTTTCAAAGTCTGAACAGGGTACAAGTTAAACAAATTGTGAGGATAGTGGTTATGGTTGATTTCGTTGGTTAGGGATGGATACAGGTTCATAAGGTTTTCGGGATAGTTTTGAGAAGATGTGGCATCTTGCAATACATCAGCTGTAGAAGCTGAGTAGGGAGAAAAATCAAGGATAAAGTAAGACATACCGTACACTCGCCTGCTAAACTTCTCAATGGAGTAGAACGTAGCTATGAAAGAATGATAGAATATCGACGTACATTGGCGACCAGTGGGACTGGACGATCCCTCCTTAGATCTACTTGGCCGAAGCTGGATTTGATCCGTGGTACTAGTTTCTACAAGTGAGGGGGCTGACACAGCGGATTTCTTTGTAATATTCAATCTTGCCCGTGGAAGGGGACTCAGACCCATCTCTGTTCTGAGTTGTTCGTCTAGGCTTTCAACTGTCTGGGCACTTTCATCAGGTGAGAGAGAGTTGGTGAATGAAGCAGACGCCCAGGAAAAAGCTCTATGTGCCCATTTAGACGACTCTTCTAGGCCCTTTACAGATACTTCTTGAATACCGTCAATCGATCGAATTGCAAGGCTCGAGAGCATGTTCAATGGTGGAGACGGATTTGCTTGGGTGGGCCTCTGTGATGCGGTTTTAGCCTCACTGCCACTGAGTAACGTTAGAAGGTACCTAGCGAGGCTATTAATGTCCTGTTGATTTATCTGGCTCGTGGGTTGTGGAATGTGCACGATTTTATTCTGGTTCATCAAAATCGGGATTGAGCTTGTTTCTGGGCACATTTTCTGTATGAATGTGTTGAGGTTGTTGGCGAGTCTCTTGGGGATCTGTTGAGCATAAAGTTGCGGTACATTTAGCACTGTCGGATAAAGTCGCCAGGATCAGTTTGGGGGGATGAGTAAGATTGACAAAAGACAGAGAATTGATTAAATAGTCTCATAGAGATCAATACTGACTCCCAAGTAGTTGATCAAAGTCAACCCCACCACATCCGCTTCGTTGTACATCCCATCGCCACAACCAAACGCTCCAAAACTTTTCCAATGCGTCGACTAGCTTCTTCCTACAAGTTGTGTATCCTGACATTGAGCCATTCAAGAGTCGATATTCAAGATAACCAAACTTCATGGCGGTGAGTAGGGTCATGTCTGATGGCGCGTGAGAGGAGGCAGGCTTTCCCTGAGAGCTGAGTGAAATTGTAGGGATTTTGATAGAAGGGTTTGTAGATTTCTCAGCAGACGGAGGAACACTAATCATCTATTCTGTTTTCGATATATCAAAAGAAACATCAGTCTAATGATCACTCAATTTCTATTTCCCAAGTTGAGTGTTTAAAACCATCTCTATAATTTTGAATCCGACACTGACCGCACATATATGAAATCCAACCTCAGGCTCATAATATAATAATTTATGATTTGAGCTATGAACCACTCTTAAGGATGACTCGTGTAGTGACTTATGAAGCGTTTCCATTGATTGACCATCAAATTTACTTTGATGACTCGATTTGTAGTTATTGAAATTGAATCCCAGAACGGTACTAAAGTCGACTAAACCTTGAATTAATCCGATCTGACGATTTCGCTTTTCAATTGTGAGGTTTGAGGTACGATCGGAATAAAATAAAACTGATGTAGGCATTGAATTTAATGTTGATTTATTCTGATTCGAAGTTGAACTTTCATCCTCATCGACATTTGATCCTCGATCGTCTTCTTGAATTGGTTGATGTACTTTGTCAGACCAGATGATAAAAGAAACTAAAGTCGGAAATGGAAATCTAATCACCCCTGACATGACGAAACGAGCTAAGAAAATAACCTCAATATTGAACTTTGAAAGTCTCAGTGAAAATGTGAAATCAGACCAGTGTAGCAGGCCTGCAAGCATCAGCGACACAGACTCATGCAGACTGAAGGGTGCATGACAGTAGGATGACATGCACCCTAGACCAGCATGACCTGCACTTATGTACAGATTGGCAAGAACCAATGCAGGAGAGAGATCCTCGGCACGTGGAGGATGACAAGACAAGCTTGGCTAAGGCCAAGATGGATCCAAGGTCCATGACATATGAGCTCTGGACACCCAGATGGAAGTCCAGAGTAACAAGCTCAGAAGATAAGGAGTGTAGGATGTGTGGTTGGATCAGAAATTCCACAACAAGTTGGAAGAAGGTTTTAAATGGTGTTTTAAGGTTGTTTGGACGCTTAACTGAGGACCTGAAATGAATCTGAATAAGTTTACAAAGGAGACTTGTGGAGACAACAAAAGCTTGGCCTAAGAAGGAATTTTTTAGAATATAGAGTTTATCAACTTTACCTGGTGGACAACACAGGTGGAACAAACTACCTTGTGTTGCTCTATTTTGGTGAATCTTTAGCTCTTGGTTTGATCTCAGTAAGAACCTGTCAGTGATTGGGTCACAAGGACACAGATTTTGAAGGTAGTCTACATTAGAGTAAAGTAGTGTTGAATTACAGTGTCATTGTCTTTATCTCTTCACTTTTCTGTCTCCAAAGTTTCTAGATTTTTCTTCAGGGATCTGTGGAATAGTCTTATCCTGTGCTTTGCATAGGTTGAGGGTAGCTTCTTCAAGCATCCTTCTTGCCATTGAAACTCTCTCCTCAGCTCAGGGGTGGATTCCCCCTCTTCTGAATCTGCCAACACTTCTTGGATGTTGGAGTTTGACAACAGAGGAGTAGATGGTTCTTGGAATCAAGTGAGAGAAAGAACACAAGAAAAAAGAAGCAAGTTCTGGAGAAGGAAATTATATATACTAGACAAGCACAGACTGTCACAGCAAATGTGATCATAGAATGTAGAATATTGAGAGAGAGCTCATAGATAGAGCATGAGAACTATATGGTCAAACACTCCTCCATTGTTTTTCTGATAGTGTCAGCCTTGAGCCCACTTATGGTGTACCACAGGCCTCAAAGCCCATGTGATACACCACATTCCATCTCATGCTCTATTTGTGGAGATCTCTGATACCTCAGAACTAAAATCTGGTACAATGATGTCAGCCTCTGTTATAGCTGCACCTGATACCAGTGTTGGTTCAAGTAAAACAATCAGAGAGAAAAGACAAAGAAAAGAGTCTCTCTGACAGACTCATACAACCAACTACAATAGGACTGCTCCACAACTGTACAAGGCTACACTACAGTCTAGTATGTTAGTCTAGGGACACCTTTATTACAACACTATAATCAAGGGCAGTATATGCACAGACACTTACAGTACCCATGTATATGGAAATTTCATCATGCAGAAGGAACACCTTGGAGAACATTCCACAAAACCTATGGAAAAATCTAGCAAAAGGGCTGATAGGGATATGAAAAGAGATCTCAAACCAGCCCTGGAGGGGAAAGCGGACTTCATCAGAACAATGATCATAGTAACACCTCAATTACTCATTGGCTGGATACACTCACTGTCCAGACAGTGACTTTATCCGCTCTGAAGAAGACCTCAGTGTAAGTGAACCATTTCCCTCCCCTACCTTGACTGACCAATCTTCCTCTCTACTTGTACTACATTAGTTTGGGTCTAAGAGCCCCTTTTCCTGCCTAATCCATAAGGTACAGGAGAACCCTGTGGGACTGGCTAGCCCCAGAGATTGTCACTGGGCAATTGCCATAAGTGCAAACCAGATTTGAGCATAATACAAGCTCCTATACAGAGTGCTCACTGGCCATAATTGGATAAGGTTGTGAGAAAGTCTGAGAACAAGGTTACCTATAGTGTCAGCCCTGAGGACTGCTCAGCAGTCCCATAGACTTTCAAACACCAGTTACAGAGAGTACTGTAATAGTACACATGTAAATACAAGTGTAACACAAAGATTACATATAGTACTAACAAGAGTACATATGTAATACCAAACCTGAGGGATGCTCAGCAACCCCACAGAGCGTCAAACACATATTACAGAAAGTACTGTA
>AWVX01011744.1:0-11911 GCA_000500245.1 Cronartium ribicola 11-2
GGACAGGTATGATTCCTGGGATGGTTTTCGAAGTAAACCCAGCAGTCATTAAGGTTCTAGGAGGTATAGTATCTTTTAAAGACAGATGAAAGGCGATGAAAAAAGTATTCAGATTAGATCAAGCCGAGTGGGAGCTCCGGAGAACAGAGTTGAGGGATTGTAAGAGTAGGTTATCATGGCTGTCGCCGTTTACATTGAAGACGTTAAGACCGGCAAGCTTGTGGCGTTGAACGAATTTGGCCTTCAGGGTGAATGATGCTGGATCTTCGTATGCAATCAAGGTTTTTATTTGCGGATTGAAGAGGAATGGCTGAGAAGGACATTGAGCAAGGTATTATCAGCTTGACTGTTGAGCTCATCTCATAAAATACAAGCGTATCTGAACCTCTTGACTGACCGTTTGCGAGCAGCTATCGAAATGCCGTTCGTAGCCATTAGTGCCGTTAAGGCCATCCAGGCTGAGCTTGTCGGTGCCAATGAGTTCACGGAAAAGCCAGTTGGCACCGTTCCCTTCTAAACTCGCACACGGGTCCACCAAGCTAATATTCGTAGCCAGGCCAAAATTCGCAGGCAGGCTGATATTCATGGCCGAACTGAGATTTGCAGCCAGGCTGATGTTGAGACCCGAGGTTAGTCCACCAGGGAGAAGGTTGGGTGACACGTTCTGGTAGATTAAACTCGTGAGTGACCGGTTGGGCGAAAAGGATGTGTTCGTGAGGGTCGAGGACAAGGTTTTGTAGCTGTATCCATACGATGGCACACCGAGAATGATTTTAGAAGCCGGAAAGCCCGAGTGGATCCAGGTATCAATGGCTCGCTGAGCTGAAAATTTGTTCTCAGGCGTGCCACAAGTGTCGTACAGTGGTGCGTTGGGACCTGGGTGACAGTGAACAAAGAGACAGAAAAGAAAGAGGACTTCAGGAAGAGCTTTTTGGCGATTCGACCGCCACACGCACCCGAGTATTTGGACCATCCAGGTTCATACACGTCGTAAGCCTAAAAGATTAGTCCGATTAGTCTTGCATCACCGCAATGGGAGCCCAGAATTCAGAGTGTACATACCATCACGGTGATATGGTCGAGGAGCTTTGCGAATGCAGAGTGGTCTTGGAGGGGCTTGCTATCTGGCCCGGTAAAGGCTTGAGCAGGAACGGAGGCTGATATCCGGAACTTTTTACCTAGGTTAACCCTGAGATGCTTGAAAAGGGTCAAGAGATTTCCAGTGTCTGTTGGCTTCTTGAAATCACAGCGCTGGTGATTCGAATCCTGCCAGACAATCTCGATACCATCAAAGTTGTATCGCTGAACGAAATGGGCAAGTGTGGTCCCGAAGATGGTTCGGTTCTGAGCGTCGCCCGCGTTGGTGCTGTTGATGACAGATGTCCGTGCAAAGTCATCAGCTTTCTCGACGCGCTCACTGGCTCCTTCAGGTGCTTTCCGCGTGGTCTTTGATCCTCATACCTGAAGAAACTTGATCCAGTCCAGCCCCGAAGACCCTGTGATTGGAAAGATCATCAGTCATAACACTTACGCGAACCACTTCAGGCTTCCGTTGAGGTGAGAAACTGACAATAGAGATAGAAACGTTGTGTTGCTTTGCGCCATCGATGACCTTTTTCATGTTCCCCTCATCACTAACGAAGGGCAAAAGGTCTGGTCCGTTTTGAGGGATAGCAACAAAGTAAACCATATGGGTGTATTGTGACCAAGGAATCTTGTCGGCTGGTAACAGGTCGCTCGCATAGCCCTTTGAGACGTAGGAAAACTTTGGGTTGTTAGTGATCTAGAGTCTTGAGGGCGACAGATCGGAACTCAAATCACCGCATAGTAACCCGATACTACGGCTGGCTTGGGCGTGCGTTTCTTGTTTTTGCACGCTTTTGGCTCTGCAGCGATTAGGCTGGCAAGAATGAAGACTATCGAGATGGCAGAAAGATGCATGGCGTGCTGGTGAGATGAATGGGATCGATGGGATATTCAGGATATCTCCCCCATCCAACGAAGCAATGGATATAATAAATAACAGGAAGGAGTCGGGAAATGAAAAAAAAAAAAAAGGAGTGTCGTGGGTGAGAGATTAGCGGAGGAAGACCCTGAGCTGTCAATGCATTCCTTGCCATCATCAGTCTCACCAGTCATCCATCCATCGGAACTGGGTCCATACACCGCATCGAATTATTTCATCACCATTCGAAGCGTTGGATAATGGTTAGTTCAGCTGTCCGTCAACTGTCACACTCTCGACCAAGATCAATCAACCAAAACCTTGTGCCATGATTAGTCGGATCCGAGCTCAGGCCGAAATGGATTGTCCTACAAGTCAGGCTGGTCATCCAGAAATCTTTTCCGAGCCTGATGGTTTATAGATTGTGCTGAGTTGTGAAGGACTTTTTGATTGTTCAATTGATCACCGTGTTTTTGTTTCCATCAATTAACATTCACTTCTCCCTTTTTCAGCTTTTCTGCAACATGTTTTTATTCAGATGTATGTAGGCATTTGGAATCAGTTTGATCTTACACTACTCTGGTTCTGTAGGTACAGTCTTTATTATACCAATCAACCTTTTTGTTTCAAGTTCTATCATTGCGCATTGGCAGCCTATGTAAAATTTTCTTCACAGACCAACAATCAAGACTACAATCAAATGAAATGTTGATGCTATAACTTTTGGATCTGGCATGCAAAGAAAAAAAAAAAAAAAGAGGAGCCAAGAAAGAATTATGGATAGTCGCTTGAAATGAATCATGTTAAACTACTACGTTCTTAGGAAAGGTGAACAAATAAAACATTTATTTCATCAAATTTGTAGTTGACCTTGGCGCAGAGAGAAGCGACCATTCCTGGAACATCAAGCAAAGGGTCCATGCCAGAGTTTGACGGGCCATGATAGCTGCATACCCAGTCACCGTCCGGTGCATGACATGGGAGTGCTTTTTCACCATCGTTGAGAGGAGCTCCTGAAATATGACCTCCAAGCAAAAGAAAAGAAGCCAAAATGAAACTCAAATGGGGTGCCATTATTGAGAACATGTGCAAAAAATTGATGGGTTCGAGTTTGATTTCTGTTCAAAGTAAAAGTCGACCTTGAGCTCGATTTTTAGATATGAAGCGAGAGTTCGAATGATTGATAAAAGATGCACTGGATGCAACCATAGGTAGAAGGTCTTGACAGATTAAATGAAGAGTGAATGTTTGACAGATTAAATAAAGATTGAGCGTTTGACAGATTAGACTGCACAAGCGTGATGTGTAGCAGGGAGAAGTGTAGATTGCCAATTGTCAGTCAAAGAAAAGCTATCGGAATCAAATGAGTTTGATTGCCCTACTCTTCATTCCATAATTAGCCCATTCAAATCGTCACTGCCTTCGTCATCTTATCTTCATCAGGGGATTCATTCTCTTCATTGTCATACTCGCGTGTGTGGGAAGTTGCAGATGAAATGTCCTTGTTTTTGGAATGAGAAAGATGCATGATTTGTTGTGTTTGAGAGAAATTAAAAACATAATCAAAACTGACAGTTGAATTCAGTATCATTGTTTGATAGAGATGTAGAGAAATTAGAACGTACAGCCACCTTTTGTTTCTTCTTAGTTTTGGGACCAGTACCTTTGGCTGCTCTCTTCTTCAAACCCGAGCTGTCCCTTGGGATTTTGATGAGAGTGATTCGGTTATGCTTGAGGTCATCAACAATGACCACAGCATTTTGGTCGTTCAGGCTACTGCTCCCCCCACTTAAAACAGAAAACTTGGTCTTGGCATCCTCGGTGAAAACAATTTGCAAGCTCCAATCGGCTAATTTAGCCACACAGTTCACCCAGGGCCAAGCTTTCTCTTCACCATCAGGAAGATGTTTATCTGTGAAAAAGTGTACACTAGTTAATCACCAGTATATGATAGGAGCAAAGTCAGTGATGAGCTTACTAAGGAGATTGGCCAACGCTTCGCGTGCAAGTGCTCGTTTTCCGTTTCGGTTAGAAATTGCTATCTTTGTAGCTGGTCTGAGATCGTGTACCTCAACACCCGTGCAAAAAGACTGAAACTGAGCAGGAAAGTCGAATTCAACATAGGTTTGTTGATGCGTCTTCATAAACTGTAAAGCAAGGGGCGATCCGGCAATCATCTGGAAGGAGTTTTCGTCGAGCTTGGTAGAAACCCCAATTACAAGGATGTGGCTTTGGGTCGACTTAGCAATCTGTGTTACCTAAAAACACACACACGCTTAATACAGACAGGTGCAGCAAGTAGAGCAAAAAAAAAAAATTAATACTTCTAACTCGGTCTTCTTAAGCCACTTTGAGAACTTCTTGGCTGTCCCTTCCAATGACCTGGGTTTTGCACATACTTTAACGGGGTGCTGTGCTGTGTTGGGCTCGGAATCAATGGGTTCAAGGGAAAGTAAGTGATGGTTGGTGTTTGGTCGGGAAGCAGTAGTATCTGCAGGTTGGCTTGTGGGGTTTCCTTCTGTGAGAACATCGTCATTGTTGACGTCTTCCAACTCTTCCCTGGTGACGCCGACATACTTTTGATACTCCGCTTTTTCCTCAGGGGTCAAACGCTTCGACATTGAACCTAGGACAGAGTTAGCTTGACCCCTGACCCCACAATCTATAGCAGGCAGATGTACAAAGGTCAGAGGTAGGCCGGAGACATGGGCAGCAAAAAGAAAACACCCACAATTTCTATAAACTGCCCAACCACCGGGGCTTTTTTGATAGCCACTATACAGCCCAGGATCTTTTATGGTCATATTCTCTCCACTATATTGTTTGAAGGACATCAGAAGTAACTCAGCAAACACAATAATATCTCTAGACACAATCAAGTACTGTAGACGTACATGCTTTGGATAGCTCTTCCATACGAGACCAAACGAATAACGCAATAAATAGCCCTGATGATTTCAAACACCTCTTCGAGATGTATGAAGAAATCTCTATCTGCGGCCGAGAACCTTTTTTGTGATCTTTCCTGAGCCATCTCTCGTAACGAAGCGGACGACTTATTCATAAAAGTTTGTCTGAATGCTGCTTGCAAAACGGTCTCGTCGTCGTCGGGTGAGATGGCATGGTCTGGGACCACAGAGAGGATGGTTTTGGGGAGGAATTCGTCCAAGACGTGTTTCTTTTCAGCTGGAGAGATGGTGGGTACTGTTGTGGATGTTTGGCCTCGATGTCTGGTACGGGTTTGGGCTTGCTGGGGTGCCTTGAATCCCAGATCAACTTCTGGACGCGGGTTGGTTGAATTTTGCATGTGGTTGGGTTAAGCCACTTCATGCTGAGGGAGCTGATGCTGAGTAGTGTGCGCGCAAAGCTGGTTTGATGGTGATTCAAAGGTGACAGTTGGTGTTTGGCGTATGTAAGTTGAGCTGCTGTGATGATTGTCAACTTGAACGATGGGTTCATCAGGCTGCTGTTCATGTATGGCCGGTTGCGAAGGATGAGGTCGGCTACCAAAGAAGCCAAGCCGTTGGAAGAGAGCAGTGGCTTCTTCTTGAGGGATGTCGGGAATAGTAAAGTCGGATTTCGTTTGGGTTTTTGGCCCCTGTATATAGTCCTCTTGAGGACCATGTTGAGGTGGCAATGAGTTGAGTATATGTGAGGTAAGTCAAGTTGCAAGTGGATTCTGGGAAGGTGGGAAGATGAATTCTTGATGGAACTCGTCAACGAAAGTACATAGAGTCAATCAAGTCATCATACGGACAAGTCACTGACTGGCTTACCTCAGCCGTTACTGTTGATGTTACAGTGATGTTATATGTAATCTAGGGTGTTGAGGTGTAATTTTCGAACTTAAAAGAGTATGGAGGGGGAAATAGAGCGAGACCCGCTCTCCACTACCTTACCCGGTTGAACGGGTACATCTGTACGCTTACCTTGGGTAGACGTTTAGAGTGGCCAGAGGTGTCTTTTTATAAAAAAAAAACATTTTGAGTGCATTGCGGTTCATAGACATATAGCACTTAGAGAGATAGCCTACCTACTACCAAGATTTCATGAACACAAGTGTCTTTACTACCACAAGAGCTACCTCCAATTCTCTGTGAAAGTACCCAGTTGTATCACCTAATTGTAAGTCACGTAAACTGTTTACACGTCCCCCAATCCAAGGAAAGAGTCCATCTTCAGAGTGGACAAGTCATTGAAGTCAACCTTCATGCCTGGACGCTGGCCAGCTCTGCATGGCTGTTGCTTCAAGAATTGCTAGCTGGTACATTATGGTGTACAAATTTAAATTTTCTAGAATTCTGGACTGTTTCCAAGAACTTTTCTAGAAGTTCTGGACACTGTGACAGGCCATTATATTAAGTGGTGCTATAGCTGTATTGGAGTGAAGTGGTGGAAAGCCAGGATGCAAGTATTGTGTTGCTCAAGTTCTCGCCTGAGAAATGCTGAATTTGAAAAAGTCCCTTGTGGTGAAACCTTTCAATCAACAAGTTGAATCCTTGGTAAGTCACCAAAGGGACTTACCCATAAAGTTGATTTTTTTTTTTTTTGCCAAAGGGCTAAGGATCTCTTGGCTGAGAGATTCGTGTTCTCCCTGTTTCCGCAAGAACACCGGGTAACATGAACCCTTAATTTGGTCAGCTATGTGCTACACCTTCCTCTAAAATGTACAGGTGACAGGATCCACTTCCTCCTTTTCTCTTCCGAGCTGCAAGAAAATCCAGTTTGGTAATCACATGTAGTGCAGCTTGTAACCAGTCTGTAGCCGTTGTTCAACCATAACTTAAGGCTTATGTTTGACCTGCCACACCCGCTACATGTGAAAATTACCAAACCCTTTGTTGATGTAGATCACAGGGCAAATGAAAGATTGGGATGCTTCCACTTGTACAGTTTGAAGGGAGTTCCAGCACATCTCAGGGTGAAAGGTGGGATCATGTTCCCCAGTGAGCTTGCGGACAAGTGAAGGGAAAGAGTTTCTCTGCAAAGAAATCCTCACCCCTCAGACAAAAAAAAAAAACCTGACCTTAGTGGTAAGTCCCTCATGCTGACATATGAAGTTCTGCTTCTTGAATGACAGGTGTCAGCATCAAGAGACTTTGTGTGTTAAGAGCAATGCAGGTTTTCTTCTTCATTTTACTCACCAAATGGTTGGGGGTCTTGGCTCCTTATTGTACCTGTATGTAGTGGGTGAGAACTGTACCTAGGCTCTTGATAGTGCTAAGGGAAGCTTAGGGGGCACGGGGGTGGGCTATGGTCCAAGCTTCCAATGTGTTTGAATGTCAAATGTTCTGTGGTCGCGGTCATCCTTCCTTCATTGGTATTGATGTTTTTTGTATAGGGAGGTTATCACTATGGCCTCAGTGTGTTTGACCACCAGCCAGTGTATTTGAGTCCCAATGGTACTATTCTGCGTTAAAAGACACCACTTCCTTCATAGTTGCCTTGGATGACAGCATGCAAAGTGTGTATGCTCGGATGGTGCCTCCGAAGTTTGAACCAAGGTAATCCGCCTCCATTGGCTGGAATACGTCGGTGGAAGCCTCGGCTGCTGTCATCCGAAGATTTCAAAGATTGCTGTCATCCGAGGTACATACAGTGAATGCTTCGGCAGTGCAGTCTTGGTTCTCTTGTGGTGGTTACGCCCACGCGCGCCTTTTTCTCAAAGATCGCGCCCACCGCCTGACTTGGTTTGCTCGAATATACCACTGTCTGACACATAACACACTCTTGCCTTGTCCTATGAACGAAGCTCTGTACCAGGCGCCCATTTAAACAGAAATCAATCTCCACACAATTCTATAGTTCATCAACGTGTTCACATGTAGCTATGTTGTTTGTGAGAAACCAGTGAATAGAACAGGGACTTGAATTTGTAAAATTTATTACCTGAGAAACTGGCCAAACTTCAAGCTAGATCATACATTCAATCCATCTTTCTTTTGTAACATAAGAAGTGGAAGTTGTAGAATCAACAACAAGAACAGAGATGGATAAAAGAATTTATCACATCATTCCACCATCTATCCTAGAGATTTTCCTAGTGCCATACATCTGTCGAGTTTCGTAGGACAGAATTGATAGACTTGAGTAGGATGTTGTCCTTTGTATCACCTGTTGTATCAAACACGTTAACACCTGCAATCCCATGAACTTTTGCAAAGGTGGCCTTTTTTGCTAATGACAACGGATCATCATAAGAAATTAAGTTCTTGGATTCCGAGTGAAATAGGAACGGCTGAAAGGCGGTTTCAACATCAGCTCGCTTACAATTGAGGTCGATTTTTCACGAGATGTTTTTCGACTCACCGTCCTTGAACACGCATCATAATATCTGGTGTACCCGTTGAGACCCTTTCGTGTATCTTTGCTGAGTTTTTGGGTCTCGATGAGTTCTCGGAAAAGCCAGTTACCCCCATTTCCCGTCGGATTCCCACAGGCGTCCGTGCTTCCCGAATCACTAGCGCCTGAAGTGACTCCACCAGGAGGAACTTTGGGTGAAATTTCTTGGTAATACAAGCTGCTTCCCAAACCTGAACCTGCAAACCGTGTCTGTTTCAGCTTTGGGGAGAGGGTTGTGTAACCATATCCGTACGAGGGCACTCCCAAAATTATCTTGGAAGCTGGGAAGCCGGTGCGAACCCATGTATCGATCGCTCGCTGAGCTGAGAATTTGTTCCCAGGGTCGCTGCAAGTATCGTAGAGTGGTGCGTTGGGCCCTGAACCAGGAAACGAAAATTCGATCCCATTCCAAGTGAACAAGATAACTGATCAGACAGACTTTTAGTTATTCGTGGTGACTCATGAAAGGACCTACCCGAGTACTTGGCCCAGCCTGGACCATAGATGTCGTACGCCTATAAAGCACCACACATCTTTAACATATCTCATGGGAGACATACTGAAAGTGAATACATACCATGATAGTGATATAGTCGAGCACTTTTCCAAATGCTGAGTGATCTTGAAGCGGCTCACCATCGGGTCCGTCAAAGCCTTGAACAGGCACAGCAGCTGAGAGGCGAGCGGAAGGCCCAAGCTTCGTTCTGAGTCGCTTAAGGAATGCCAAAAAATTGGCGCTGTCCGCCTGTTTGATCACGTTACAGCCCATTCCTTGTCGATTCGGGTATTCCCAATCTATTGAAAGGATGTATCATCGTTACGCCGCATGAACAAGCCAGCCAATAAAACTTCTCAACTAACCAATGTCAACGCCTTGAAACCCATTCTTCTTAACAAAATCAGCTATGGTGTTAACGAAGACGGTGCGGTTATGAGCGTTTCCTGTATTGGTACTGCTCAGGTTCTGGTCAGCTGGAACTCTGTATTGTAAAAACCTTGAGATAATGAGTGTCAATTTAAAGTCGTTGTTTACCTGAAAAACCGAGAGCCCGTCCACCCCCCTATACTCTTTTTTCTCCGAAATAGAGGGTAAAGTGCAGTCAGTGCTGTGATCAAAGGGTGTCACATATGTAGATTCAAAGATGTAACTAACGATGGAAATCGAGACGTTGTTCTCCTTTGCCGCTGCTACCACAGCCTTCATGTTCTCTTCATCATCTAGTACGAGTGGAAGGTCTGGTGTGTTTTGAGGTACGGCCACGAAGTAATCCATATGATTGAACTGCTTCCAAGGGATAGCCTCCGGCGGTAACAAGTTCGCAGCATAACCCTGCGGAGGAAGCGCTTTGCTTCAGCCATCGTTGATAGGTTTCTCCTTTCAATGGAAGCGGGAGAAGGGGAAACGCATTACTGGATAATAACTCGAGACAACTGGCTCCATTCGAGAGGCCTTCGCTGGCCGGTTTGAGTTAGTTTTACCAACACATGTCTCGAGCGTGAGGGCACGACCGGTGAGAAGAAAAATAGAAGCCAACTGGAAAAGCATGATGGTCTTCAAGTCAAGTTCCGTTTCAGTGAGTTCAAAATATGGGATCGCTGGACAGGAATTTTTCGTGAGATGTCAAAGACGCGACGAAAGAGTTGCGCAGGCTATCTCAAAGTACCTTAAATGGTGGTAGAATTAGTGCAACCAAATTTGAGGCTTGCTATGTCCTCTTTTATACCCCTTGCATGAGTTGGGTAAACAACCACTGCCAGTGCCAACTTCCAGTCGCGCCTAGACACATCTACCAATCTATCAGGAGCCACCTTCTGCGGCCCGGAAAGATCTACGAGGAGTCCTAAAAAAATCAACGGAGAGATCGAGAAAACAAAGGAGGAACGGTCGAGAGGATTCTACAGAATTGCCCATATGAGCTTTCACGGCCAAGAAGGTCAGCGTAATCTGACATTGCAGTCTAATTACAATTATGTAGAATGACACGGTGGGTTTCAAAGAAGGTGGTTCGATGAGCTCACGAAAGTTTTTGGAAAGTCGATAGGGAACACCTAAGAATCTGCGCATCCTCACGCTCGTATTAGGCTCTATATTACACGATAGATTCGCTGGTCTAAATATGTCTGCTTGCTTTCTCAACTGTGGCTGGTATCTTGACCGAGCCCCTCCGAGCTCCTAACATCCGGAGGTGAGACACGTCCACCTGTGCGTGAATAAAGAAAGAAATGTCTGTAGGAGTAAGGGTACACCTGTGTAGACCAATAACGGAAGGATCGGAAAGACCTACGACAGCCAAACAAACGCTGTATCTATCTTTGAATGCAATAGCTTTCAGCCTACTCACTTTCGTAAGCTGTCCTCCTGTCTCCAGCCTGCTCGGAACTCTCATCTCTCGGTATTTTCCCTCCCATCCTTCAAGCGCCGTTGCTTTTGGACTGTGCGGTTGAGTTCCAAGATTACTGCAGCTGCAATTTTTTCTCAATTTTCTAGTGCAATGGTTCATTTTTTGGTCATCTGCACCACGGTTTGATGTCCCTTGTTTGGACGTACACTGGCAAAGCTGCTTTGAATCATCCAGCATTTAGCTTTCAAAATGATCTTTATCTATATTGACGCAGACAGAGCCTAAAAAAAGCATCGGGTAGCATTTGACTCAAAACTGACCTTCATAACTTCTAAGAGTAATCTGGGATCCTCTCTAGATACAAATATACTAAAACTCATGAACCTTACATTGCATTAATGTGTTTGTACCTTAAGGACAAACAAACCAAGGGTATGCGTGGATGGATTTGATCAGGGCAATGACTTCTTCAGTCTTTTTCCAATGTATGTGTTTATGGTCACGCTGTGTGGCCTACATCTAAAACAAGGAAACACTCACAGGTGGTTGTGGATGAATGGTCTGGAGCTGGTCTATGGCCTTAATAGTAACTGTTCTTCAATATCAGAAGGGTCTTTTAATTTTTTTTTCATTCCCATTCTGATTCTGTGCCCTCTGCTACTTGCATATTAAACAACATCTCTTGCGTGACAGTTGTACTGAAAATTGAAATTTCAGCTTACTTTCACTTGAGACCGCTTTATCTCAGTCATCTCTCAATAAATGGAGATTTCTGAAAGGACAGTCTTCCACATATCATCCTGGTGCTCATCTTTTACCAGGACAAGTTTTTTAGTTCCCTTTGCTCAATCATTGAAAAAATTGAGCCTAAAGGGCTGTACACCTGGAAACTGAGAAATCTGCTTAGGCTGCACAACCCCATCCGTCAACAAGACTTTGAGTTTGAGAATGGTGTGATTCACGCGGTGAGCACGAGTTATGAAGTTAAGGCACGCCCAGGCGTGCATTTTGGGCCGTTCAAGGGAATACCTATAGGGAAAGCGCCGAGCTGCGCCCCCCAAGTGTCAAAAAATGGAAAAGAGACTACAATATTGAGGTTCGTATTTCCCTAGTCTGTAATTAAGTAATGGAAAAAGAGAATTATTTATCAACCAAAATTAAACAAGGTCATCAAAATCCTTCAAAGCAGTGAAGGTGTATTCAGAGGTATGTTAGAGTGGATGGAGTTCAAGAAAAGCTTCAACAGACAGGGTGATTATGAATATCCTAATATCAGAGAGCA
>KI566494.1:0-13199 GCA_000500245.1 Cronartium ribicola 11-2
AAGGTATCCGGAAATATACATTCCTATATGTAAAAGTAAATATATATGTCTACTTTTACATATATATATCTGGACATATTGTCCAAAAATTGGTTTACCGAAGGCCAATCTCCGAGACATATATATCTATATGTCTTAAGCATATTTATGTCTAAATTACATGTATGTATTGTCCATATACTTTTTGCCGAACGCGGCAGTACATATGAGAACACAGAGTGTAACATAGTGTCACTGTATTTGTTCCATTGGTACAGACCCAAAAGAGAAAAGGGTGTGTGCACATGGCACTATACACTGACACCAAAAATTCACTCATATACCTCATCAACCCAACCCACTCAGAGTCTCTTTTCCCATCTGAAAAAAGAGACTGAGTAACTTCCTCATTAAATCTGCCTTACACATATCTTGACAAAAATCTGAATACCTTTTTTTCTTATCTTTCCTTTCTTTTTATCTGTAAACTTTCCTCTAAATGCAACAGTTTCTCATCTTTAGTCTGCAGATCAAGAGCTTATTTAAGCTGATCCATTCACCCTGCATCCAATTTCAGAAAACCTTATTTATAGGTACTAATCCATGTTGAAGTGTGGTCAATACACTACTGATCCATGCTATGTACACTACACACTCAGTTGACTAACCAACTGTACCAGTTGCATAGCTCTTCACATCTGGACACCAACTGGATAGCCTAGTGGTCAAAGGCAGCGCTTCTAGCACAGTGTCTCAGCTTATGATGAGGTCCCAGCTTCTAATCCTGGTCTAGTCATTCCTTTTCTGGAACATAACTTTAAGAATCCACTCATCAACCTACACACTCACGTTGTCATGTCATCTGTATTTATCTCTTTCTTTCAATCTTGTTTCATCTATAGGTTAGCCATATTTCCTTCACAGGGCAGGAGTTGAGAAGAAGACAGTACCTCAACTCACTTGCACCTTTATCATCAGGTACATAGTCACCTGTCATTTGTAATGTAAATATCTGCAAAAAGAGACTTTTCTCATCTTTAGTCCACAGATCAAGAGCTTATTTAAGCTGATCCATTCACCCTACATCCAACCTCACAAAACCTTATTTATAGATTAGCCATATTTCATTCACAGGGCAGGAGTCAAGAAGAGAACAGTACCTCAACTCACTTGCACCTTTATCATCAGGTAATTTCCCCGTGTCCTCAGACTTTCTCACATAGGTATTACATATAGAATACATAGTGTAATACATATGTAATATTAATGTAATGATATGAAGCTTCACCTCAGGATCAGTTTCAAGAGTCATAAGCATAAAATACTTATGACAAGAGCCACCTAACAGGCCTTGTCACTCAAGTACACAACCACAAGATGACCCATGTAACCTTTTAATAGCATATGCTAGAAGAACAGGTCAACCTACATCCTAAAAGTGTGCAAGATGCAACCTGAAGGATATATAAACCCTTCTCCCCTGACCAAGAATAGGAACCTTCTCCACAATGTTTACCACAACGACCAAACCAGAGCAATTACATGTATATTGAGGATATCTTCTATAGAACACATCTGCTCAATAGTGTAAAGCACATTAGGTGTTAGTACTAGAAGTCCTAACCTTTATTAAGTGGAGATTAGCCATCTCACTCTAGGATCCCTTGGTGTCTAGAAGATTCACCAAGGAGTAGAGAAATTAAGAGCTAGAATATAGAAAAGGTGCTAGTGGAGGATTAATCATCCTCACTAACTATATTCAGGATTGAAACTCTGCAGGTAGTTGTTAGCCCAACTATAAGACAGGTTTTCCTCCAGGGAATACACCCTGAGGTATTTAAAAAGCCTTCTTTTGATAACCAAACCCTCTTTTCAGAGGTCAACTAACTGTAGTCTACACTTGGGGCACAATTATGGACTCTTAGTTGTTTCCCCAAGGAACCAAAGGCACTAGATTTCCTTAGAATCCATCCATCCAATAGCCAGGAGGTGGCCTAAAAGAAGCTCCCCTCTGACATCCCCAGTCTAAAGTTACAGTTAGGCCAAGGGTGGGTTTGGCTCAAAAGACCATCTTCAGTCTCCTTCACCTCATCAAAAATGATTTTAATCCACCTCACCCATCATGAAAAATCTCACAACCACCTCCTTTAAGCCCAGCCCTCCTAACTTGCGCTGTAGCTCAATGATGAACTCAACTCCAACCTTGAAGATCAAATGATTGGAGAAGCCTGAGCTCAAACCCCTTGCCCCATATCAAGGCCCGACCGGGCAATGGCGGCCAGATCATAGCAATTGCATCAACATGGAACCCCAGTCACATGCCACAATTTGGCTGGCTACCCCTCACCACAAGCTCCACCTGTTATCTTGCTTGCTCCTCTTGCGTTACCTGCACCTTCCTCTCCAGTGTGGTTTTTTCCAGGCTCAAGCAAGCCTGAGAAAATCCTGAATGTTTTGGAACAGGGATATCTGATAGAATGGTTAAGTTATATGTGAACACAAGGTCTGCTGCTAGACTTCCTTAATTGGACTGACCTGATAGAATGGTTAAGTTATATGTGAGCACAAGGTCTCCTGCTAGACTTCCCTAATTGGACTGACCTGGTACGAGGAACAGTGAATAGGACAGGGAAATCAACAAAGACATAGTTCACTATGTGTATTGATCTCAGGATACTTATAACAAGCTGGAACATAGGACACGACTTTATCAATCAACTATTTAATGTGAATTGTATTAAGAGAAGACTATAGGGATGGAGGAATAAGACAATTAATGAGAGAAGGGGATGGTACTTACAATCTCTTTCCCAAGATGGGGAAAGAGATATGAGTACAAACGTATCTTGAATATATATATGTCTACATGTCTGAATGGTCTGTGCCTCTTCATACTAGTTGGTGCTGTAGAGTTGTTCTGTCTTCACGCTTTGAGATGGGTTAATTTACCCGTCTCCACATACTTGTTTCTCTCTGTATTTCTAGATTGTTTTAAGCATTTTCTTTTACATGTCTTTGATCATGGATTTTGTTGATTGAATCTTGACAAAGCCCACTCACATCCAATCTCAAGCTGGACCTCTAAAGCTCCACCTTTCTTACTAAGCCTTGTACTTACTAAACTAGACTGTACAACCAAATCCGGGTAATGACTCCAGGCAACAACCAATCAGCCAGGTAAATGTACCTGATGAATTCAATTGTCACCCCTTCCTTTCCAAACACACACACACACAAAAGTCTTGCTTTGAGTTGATTGTGCATAGTGTACTTTTTTTTTTTTTTGCTTGAAAACACATCTCTATCTGATTTGCTTTTCCCTGTACATATATTTTTCTCAACCTTCCTCAACTCTGGTATAGATTTTGATGATCAAGATTTACTGTGAAAATGTTGACAGAGGTTAAAAAAATTGTGATTGATGTCAAAGGGGATTGAACAACATTTCAAAGAAATTTGGTTGTGAGGTGGGAGCAACAACAGCTTTACATTATCCACTTATACTGAGTTTTTACTCTTTCAGTTTAGGTGGTTTGCTTTGAAAACAGCTTTTTTTTTTCTCAATCCCCTATATCTGACAAAGGTATTATTAGGCCTGATTGGGATTCTCCAGAATCTGAGCTCCGTTGAGGATGCTCTTGTTAGATTGTATTAGTTAAAACTGTAATAGTTTATCTCACTTTCCTATCACACCTGTGAAAGATCACAACTTTAACTTTCTCTGTCTTGTCATTTAAACCCAATGTATCACACACAAATTTACACTGACAGACACACAAGCCTCAAAGAAATCTCTCTTCCTCATCAGTTTTATTTCTCTCATTACTGATCAGGTGAGAGTTTCTTAGAGATCTTGTGAAGCAGTGTACCAGGTGTTTACCTAGTACTCCCTGCTTGTCTGTCAGCTCTTAAAATGGCCAAGAAGACCTATATCAAACTATATTTGTCAAAGATTGTGTTAGATACAGGGCCAAAGTAGGTTTATACAGGTCTTCTTGGATATGATCTCACAAGCTCCATTGGGGCCACTTCTGGGACCTGTTTCTTGATATTTGAATACCATTAATACTGTAGAAATTTAAGCTGTTTTTGCAAAAAGAAAAAAAGAAAAAAAAGGGTGTCCAAGGTTTTACAGTACTGGATCTTGCCTTGGCTTTTTTTTTTTTTCTTTGAGTTGAAATCCTTGAAACCCTTCATTTGGATACTTCCAATCCAAGAAAACCTGATAGTTGGTGACCCAAGGAAAACAGCCTAGTACTTGAGAAACCTTTTTTTTTTTTTTGCTCTTGATGTGTCTGGTTTTGATCCAACATGTATAAAAAATGGACATTGTTTCCAACATCATCAGAGTGGATTATTGTTTTTTTGTTTTTTCTATGCCATCAGAAAAATATGTGACTAGAAGATGAGAATAAACAAATCAAGTTTTGCTTTCGAAGGAGCTCAAACCTCTGAATAAGTTGTCAAGTCAGAGTCGAAGGCTATGTACATATCAAGATGGCCTAAAGATTGTTGACAGGTTTTGGCTACTGTGTCAGAAACACTTGAGTGGATGTATACAACTGCTGTAAGTCTGTGATCGACCATTTCAAGAATTCAACGGACCGATTCTGGTTGAAATACAATTTATAAAATATTCGATCGACCGAGTTGAAGCCATCAAGTCAAACTGATTGAGGGAAGATGATATACGTAGCTCATAATCAGGTGAGTGAGTGAAGAAATGGATCGAGGTCACCTTTTCCCTTAATCGATAATATTTAATAACCATGATGTTTTTTGCTTAGTTCCCAACTTCGGTTCGACATTCTATCAAGTGTAGTTTCCTAAAACCTGATTCATTAGATTTAATCTTAGCCAAGCATAATCAAATTGAGATTTACTCGATAGAAACTCATCAACTTCAAATTCATCATCAACTTCCAATCTTTGGTTTAATTCAACATATTCAATCTTATCTTAAACCGGTCAGTCAACTCAATCTTGAAATCAAATCGTATAAATAATAAATTAATCACGATTTTTTATTTTTATCTATTTATTGACAGGGCAATCAAACGGCAACTTTACTCGTCCTCACATCTGATCTCAACCTTTTCACCCTCAGATTTTGTCAAAAAACTCACTCTATCATCACTACCGCCTCTGTATCACTCGCTCAACCGTCTGCGCGTCCATCTGACTACCTTCAAACTTCAATTGTGGACCCACATGCCCGATGTGTTCTCGTTCATGCTCTCAATGGAATCCTCCACCTCATCCCACTTCAACCTATCCCATCCTTATCTTCCACTACATCTCAAGCAAAGACCAAGTCAATCGAACCAGATACAGAGTTACTTGAAATCCTACAACTCAGATTGAACGAAGTCAACGTTCATGCTCTAGCTTTCGCATCTTTACCAGCTTATCGTCCACCAACGCTCTTAATAGTTTATTCAAATCATTTAGCTAATCGAGTCTTACGGGCTAGACCTATCGATTTAACTAGAGCTAATTGCGATCAAGAGTTATGTCCAAGTCATGAGTGCTCAGATCCGGGTGCAGGTTTAATCATTCCGATTCATGATAAACTGGGTACTATGTTGATTGTAGGTGAAGAATCGGTCCAATTAGTTAAGATAGGTCAACCTTCTGGTAAAGGTAAAGGTAGACAATCTATTGAACATGCTTCATCTCAACAACTTGTAGTTGGTCCTAAGACTGATATTCCACTCGGTTCTTATACTTGGTTAGTTCTTTTCTTCCTCTCTCTCTCTCTCTCTCTCTCTCTTTATCTCTCTTTCTATTCTTTCATTACGCTCTTTCCCCAATCCTTCTCACTCGGTCTTTCCTTTGGTTCTCAGCCTTTCTTTTGCTAACACAAATTTCAGGCTTTCTTGATCTTAATCTCAGACCCGATCTCTATTCCTTCATCCTCGATCAAATACTGACAGTGATGATACAAATCCCTTCCCTCTTCCTCTCCTATTTGAACTTTCTTCATTACATTAAATGAAACGTTCTTTTTTTTTTTTTCTGATCATCGATCATCATCGTACCTATTCACTACACCCAAATACTTTCAAACCTAAATTAGCTATTCACAGGTCGATGACGAACCTGACCTTTGGATCTTGGGCGATACCTATGGTCACCTCCTTCTCATTCACCTCACTCGTCGATCAGATAATACTCCTCTCCGACTATCCTACGAATCAGCCGGCACAAGAGTACCGTCACCTGAAGCTCTGGTTTATCTACCAAATAGACATCTTTATTTAGCTTCTCATTATGGTGATAGTCAATTATTAAAACTCAATGGTACATCTGACCCAGATTTAATAATTACTCATTCAAATTTAGCACCAATAGCTGATGCTGTTAGAGTAGAGAAAGGTTTAGTAACTTGTAGTGGAGCTTATCAAGATGGTTCCTTAAGAATCATTTCTCATGGAATTTATCTTAAATCTGAATCTGAAAATTTACCTATCTATAATATTGAAAAAGTTTGGTGTTTAAAAGAAAAAAATATACTAGTACTTGGTTTTAGAAACGAGACTAGATTTATTTATTTAAATAATGAAGCTGATGATGCTGAAGAAAAAGAAAGTGTTTTTGGTTTTATAAATCAAACTCGTACTATTGCTGTTGGAATTTGTGGTGGTATACCGATACAAATTACAGAGAAAGAAATTTTAGCTGGAGAGGAATTTGGAAATTGGAGGACGAGATCAATGGAATCAGGTTCATTAGTGATTAAAGTGGGAGTTATTGGTTCAAAACACATTGTGGTTGGGATCGGGAAGGAAATCTTTTTGCTTGAATTGCGACCTCACCTTGTTCAATCAGGGTCAGCGTTCTCTCTCCTTTCTTTTTTGAATAAAACTAAACCTTCATATTCTTCCAGATCGATGTCATTTGAACACGATGTCTCTGCATTAGCGATCGACCCTACCAGCTCACTATTAGCTGTAGGTCAATGGACCACTAATACGATAACCCTTCTCAGCCTTCCCACGCTCGCGATCCAATCGGTGCTAGAAACACACTCCTCCTACGGGCTCCAATCACTCCTCTTCGCTCCTCTCGCCCACAACGTTTACCTTCTCGCTGGCCTAGACGATGGAACATTACTAGCACTCAAGATGGAGGGCATACGAGAAGTCTGGCGCCGAAAAATCACTGTCGGACTTGAACCTGTATCACTCTCAGCTGTTAGTGTAGGACCGATTGGGGCCTTAGAAAACGTAGCTTGGGTACATTCAGATCGAGCAAACCTTTTACGTGAAACGAGACCAGGAAGATTAACTCTTACACCATTATCAGAGACAGAAACGAGTTTAGCTATCAACATTAATTCTAAAGGTTTATTAGCTGTAATAGAACCTTCAAAAGGTTTAAAGTTAGGTAGAATAAATAATTTAGAAAATAAAATTCAAGTTAATAAATTAGATTTAGGTGGTGAACAACCTCGTAGGATTGCACATTCCTTAGAACTTGGAGCTTTTGCTGTGATTTGTGTTTTACAAAGACTTGATCAAGATAGTGGGACGGTTGAAAGGTATGGATCTGTAAAGATACTTGATGATCAAACTTTTGAACGTGAGCATTCTATCTAATATCTTCCACAACAAAAGGAACCAATCAGCTAAATATGATTGTTCCTTTGGTTTTGGTGAAAAATAAAATAAAATAATCAACCAGTGTTGTGGGATTTTCAATTATTAAGTGTTGAACAAGGTACATCAGTAGCAGCGATACATTTAGGACCTAAATTAGAACCGCATTTTGTCATTGGAACAGGTTTAGTAGAAGCCAATGAAAGAGAATCAAGATCAGGTAGAATACTTGGAATTTCATTAACCAATAAGGAAGGAGAAAAAAACAAATCAAAAAGAAATTTTCAAATAAGTAGAATTTGTAAAGTAACAGGAGCAGTACAAGGTATAGGAAGTTTACCTAAAGGAAAATTAGTTGCATCAGCAAATGCGTTTGTACATGTATTTCAAATAGATCAACATGATGGATTTGAATTATTAGATACATGGGGTGGAGGGTTTGTTTCACAAACTATAATTACAGAATCAAATTGGATTTTAGTAGGAGATTTATATAAATCTATAGTTATATTAGAATTTAATTCAAATAAAAATCAATTAAAAGTTTTAGGTAGAGATTATAATGCAATTGGAGTTAGACCTATAGGAAAAATTAATGATAGAGTTTTAGTTGGTGCTGATACTGAATTTAATTTATTTAGTGTTGAATTAATTGAAAGAAAAGAAGAAGAAGAAGAAGAAGATCAAAAAGAAGATGATGATGAAGTTGAAATGGTAGATGGTGATAGTCAATGGGACGAAGAAGAACGTAGAATGAAATTAGAGAAAGTTTTTTGGGATGATAAATTAATTGAGATTGGATGTTTTGGATTAGGGGAAAATGTTAATAAATTAATTAATGGTACGTACTTCTATTTCACTTTTTGTTTATTTTGATTACTAGGAAAAGATAGAGAGAGAGAGAAAAAAAAAAAAAAAAAACTGACTTTAAGTTAAGTTTTATTTATTTATATAATTTATAGGATCATTAAATATTGGAAAACATTTAAACTTAGAAAAAAGGTGGAAAAGTAAATTAATCTTTATTAGTTCAACTGGTGGAATTGGAATTTTAATTGAAATCGTAGATGAATCCATTATTTCAAGATTATTAAATTGTGAAGCTAAACTTAGAAAATTGATAAGTAATCAAACTATAGGAGGTTTAGAACCAATTAAGTAAGTATATCTTCTTTTCCTCTTCCTTTGAGTTTGAATGACTGATTTTCAATCATTATGTAATAGGTATAGAAAATTTAAATCTAAATGGAGAGAATCTGATCCAATCGGATTCATTGATGGTGATTTACTTCAAGCTTTTAGTGATAGTGAGATATTAGATGATGAAGATCAAGAATTAATTGAAGAATTAAGGAGGTTACATTAACAAAACAAAACAAAAAAAGGGTCTTTCCATTTATATATATATTTACATCTAAAAAGACGTTGTACAACTTTTTTTTCTCTCTCATCTTATCTTTGGTTCAGTCGTCACACGCAAAGGGGATTAAGTCTGTGTGGTCTTATTGTTGAGCTATGATACACGAACGAATAAATAAAAAATTAAAGTCTGCAAAAAAAAAAACTTCATATATGTAATTCCCTGTCTCTTATCTATTATTATACATGAGATCTCCTATGTTTTTTTTCTTTTGCTGTCATTGATCTTGAGATCGGTTGTGAGTACTAGTTCTCTGTACTGCAGTACACTACCTGCTTGTATCACACACACACACACACATGATCAGCTTGTTTTTGTTGTTGTTTTGGTTAAACCTCATCTCCCTACTTCTCGTATGTTGCTACTCTCCGTATCTGACTACACACTGTGAGGAGATGAGGGATGATGGAATCATGTAAGTTCTTTATCCCCAATGATCAAGTGTACTACGTTTGAAAAGGTTTGATGAATCTGTATCAAATGATGATGGCGGTGCTTATATGAAGTCCTTTATCGATGAAGCGAGCTGCTGGTCAAAGTCAGTGGAGGCATAATAATAGAAAAACAATATAATAGAAATTGAAAATTAAAAAAATTATATATGTGGAGAGGCAAGTTGTATCAAAAGGTTATGGAATTGTCTCTAAAAAAAACGGGAGATTTAGGGATGGTTTTTAAGGTTGATGTCGGTCTTAAATTGAGATGACTTACTACTACTTGTAATTTTAGATTGTTGGAATATTTTATACTTTTGAACATAGGGATTCATTCTTCAATTCAACTTTAGAGTATCTCCAATTGCTTTACTATGTTATCTGATATGGTATTTCCGTGGCTCTTATTAGAGGTAACAAGTTATTTTATTTGATTAAGGGGCCTTCAACTCATTAAAATGATTCAGTAACCTGCAGCAGTAAGTACCCTACCACACTTTCTTGTGTTGGACAAGACAAGAACTCAGGTTTTTTCCAATTCCTTTTATATACTCAAAACAAACTTCTCATTGTACAGCACAAGGCAGGACTGATATATATATATATATATTGATGGAGGTAACTGTTGAGTAAACCTGTAGTAAGCACTGCTTGTTACATCAAGAAGCCAGTTTGATCACATACTTCTTCTATTCAAAACAAACGTGGAAAATGTAAAGTATGTGAGGATTGGATGTTGTGGGTAACATTTTCACAAGTTTGTAGCTTAAATATGTCCATCACTTCCCTGATCAGTGGAAGAAAAGAGATTTTTTTTTTTTTTCCCTTCCTCAGCCTAAGAGCATTACAGTTGTTGAAATCCTATAAAGTAAAGACTTGAACTTACATTCTCTGATGAGGAAACCCAATTCTTATGTGTACATCTATAGATCCTGTGGACACATTTGATGTTTTTTTCATAAAGTTATAGGATGAGTACAAACTTGACATTGTGGAAATGGGATCTAATAAAAATGAACAATGATTCCAAGGCTTGAGTAGAACAGTTACAAGCCAGAATAGACAATGGAGAACATCTAGATAAAGTTGATGTGACTTGGTTTCTAGACAATAGCTACTACAGAAGCAAAGAGCATCTAGTCAATAAATGTATAAGGGTAGAAGAGAATGAACTCAAAGAGATTGATGAGGGTGAGAAAGAGATATCACTCATGTTGGTCAAAAAGGGCTCAGAGGCCTTGGAGGCAATGCAGGGTGAAGCTCAAAGAGTTTCTGATTTGGGAACAAAGCTTGGTTGACCTTTGAAGCAAGACCAAAAGAAACAATACACAACAGCACCTTACCTACCCAAGACTATAAGGTACAGGCCACTATCAATCAGAAATTGACAATCTTGGACTGGCACCACACACAACTCCGTCCAAATCAGAGTGCAATGGCTCACTGGTTTCAATCAATTTCCCCCTAAGTAAACATCAAGCAGCCTTTACTTTCCAAGTGGCTTAAAAATGAATCCAAGATCCAACAACAAGAGCACCTGATGTGCTAGGTGTTCAAAAACAATTTTGAAATGCAAAATTTCTTGAGGTCAAACATCTTTTAGAGGTTTGAGTCAGGCAAGCCATTCTGACCAAATTTCCCTTATCCAAACTTTTAATCTGGGAGAAATGGGCTGATTTTGCCCACATTTTCAAGATTCCAAGCTTGCAGTGGATCCAAGGATCAAACAGATGGATGGCCAAGTTTGAGGCAAAAAAAAATTGTATGACATGGCAAGGCTGCAAGTGTTGATGAGAGAATATGGTAGCAGTTGAACAGAAATGCCTAACTGAAATTTGCAAGTCATATTATCCAAAAGATGTTTTCAACAGTCTTCTTATCATCCATTCTTTCTAAATGACTACATTATGGTCCTATAGAATTCCACCAGACCATGCACTGGCTAATGCTATTGCCCATGGCCTCAAGTCATCAAAGAATAGGATTACATTTTCTCTCACATGTAATACACTTGGAACCAACAAGCTTGAACCTTTGATCATTCAAAACTATCAAAAGCCTTGTTGTTTCAAGGGAAAGTTAGGAGAAGCAAACTGGGTTTTTTTTTTTTTTTTTTTTTTTNTTTTCTTGTTTCTTTAATGTCAAAGCTTGGATGAATTACATGATCTTCCAAGATTGGCTTGATAAGCTAAATCTGAAGTGTGCTGCCAAGAAGATCAGGTACATCCTCTTTTACTCCTGGACAACTTTTTTGACCATTTACTTTCCTCACCTCATGCTCCTTTGACAAATGTCAAAGTTGATTTTTTTTTTTTTCAACCAAACATGACCTCACCTTCTTCAACCTGTCCTCAATGGTGGAATTATTCAAAAACTTCAAATTCAATTTCAAAACCCAATCTCTTGGTCAAGCACTGCACACCATTTTTTAAGATGGGGGGAAAATGGATACAAAAAATTTGTTTGCAATTGATCAGTTGATTTTAATGAATTTTTGAAAATCAAGGACTGGTAAGCAGTATCTGAGGTTATCATCCACAACTGCTGGATTCATACTGGTCTGATTGACCTCACCCAAATGCAGTCTGTATCAGTAGTTTTATTTTTTGCAAAGAATTTGGTCATTTACTTTGCTGGCCTGACCTCTTTTGAGTTATATCAGACTCTCTAATTCTCAAGATCACCTTGAATCCACCCCCCTGTGATCAACCCTGAGCTTCAAACCAACCTGGAAAGAATTGAAAGCCTTGGGATTGTCAGCTGCAACAACTGTATGAGCCTTGATAATCTTTTCAATCCTGTGGGGGAAGATGACTGCAGCTGGGAGCTCAGGTTACCTGAAGAGATCTACAAAGAGAGTCTTAAAGAGGCCCATGAAGCAGCTGAATAGGAAGCTGAGCATTTAAGAAAGCCACACTAGGATAGGGAACATGTCTCAACAAACACTGAAGCAATTGAGCTTATCAACAAAGTACTGATATACCTTGAAAACAAGCAATCTAAACTTGCTAAGAATGCATCCACTGTACTTTGTCAGCTTTCCAATCACTTGCAAACCTCAAATCTATAAGTCTACAACCCTCTTTTGTTTTTGTCAATTTCAGCTAATCTTTCACTTGATTTTGTGCTCTTTCAACAAAAAACAATGTGGGTATGATTTCAATCACTTCAGAGGTATATCTATCCTTGTCATCTGATAATTAAGTAAATTACATCTTGATACAATACATGCAATCAATGAATGAACTGTTTGCCCAAAAGGATCCAAGAAATAAATTGTCCTCCTTTATTTTTATTCTTTTGACTGTAAATATTCTTTTTGTTAAAAATTGCATGATGTTTTAAGTCAAGTGAGGATTACTGAAGGCCCTTTCCACATTGCCTTTGGGATCATCATCACCACTGCAATACCCCAACTTCAAGACACCTATGCAATACAGATCCTTTGGTAAAACACCAAAGAAAACTAATTACAGTATCCTCAGCCTTTACCAATAAGATTGGTGCAGATCAGCAGCATGATCCAGCCTGATCCAGTTGGCCCCTCAACCAAGTTTGACAAAGTTTTTCACCTCCAGATAAGCTTTCCAATCATCACAAACACCATTCCAAGGTGATCCACATCCATCCAAATGATTTTGGGTCACTTCAAATTCACCCATTCTTAGCCAATAGAACTCCAGCTGAAGCAAGGCCCTAAGACTGGTCTTAAGACTGATCTTACCCATCCTAAGACCAATCTTACCCATTGTAAGACCAATCTTA
>AWVX01011818.1:0-10909 GCA_000500245.1 Cronartium ribicola 11-2
AAAAAAAAAAAAAAAAGAGCACTTTCCGTGTCCTGGAAAACATAGATGTAGTGGTAGATGTATCACTGTCGATAATCACCAAGAGAATTTGACCACCCAGGCCTAAAAGAATGAGAACAACGAGACAAAAAAATAAATCAGAAAGAAGACAATAAAAACGTGCCAAAACAGCAACCAAAGAAAACAGATCACTCTGCAGGTTGATCTCATAGATGAATGACTTGGAAAACTAATAAAGAGCAGTAGACAGACAAAATTCCAACGGAACGTTTTGAAGATAAAATAAAGATCTCCAATCCAGGGAATTCTTATCATTATGAGTTACAGGAGATTGGGGGTTATAACTGAGGTGTTGATCGGACTGTTTGATCAGTTGGGAGACCCAGCATGACCAATGGGTTCCAGTTTCGAATAGGCAAGCGATCCTCATCGCACAGGGCGCAGACCTTCCTGGTTCATGAGTTCCACCACCTTCAAAGCGATAGTTTTTGAATTTGAATCGCTAAGTCTTGTGTCCTTCTGCGCTCGTTTCATGTGTGCGTTTGTTGATTCGCTGGATGTTCCGCTGGCATTTCCCGAGGCGCACGAAGACGCAAGTTGGCCCTTAGCCTTGAGAGCTTCAAATACTTGCATGGCCAATGCGGTGATGTCGGATTCGGTGAGATCTAAACGTAGGAAGGCATGATGAGCCTGCAGGGGAGGCGATACATCTTCCACTCGGTTGGACTTACCACCACTTGATGAAAGGTCTGTCGATGAATTGCCACACGATCCAACACTGAGGGCCTTGGGAGGTGGACTTTGAGCCGTACGGATCGCAACACAGCCTCCGAAACGCAACTTCCAACCTAGCATTCAAGCAGATTTAAACAGGATGGATTAGATTTTCAACTCTCAGAAGACGAGCAATCGCATATAAATCAAAACTGACCGCATCTGATTCTGACAATGCATTTGTCCTCAAAAATCCCACCGTTACATGTCGTGTTACTAAACAGAATTGATAGCGCATCAAAATCGTTGCATGGATAGTCAGCAGACATGACCAGGCTTGTGAGACTTGTCTGGAAAAGGGCGAAACTTACGCTGGCAGCTGAAAGACAGCTGTATGATTTACACGGTCGACTGGCCACATACCATCTATACCTGGAGGGTGTTTGAGGGTCGTGCACTTTTGCCAAGAGGTGGCAGTGGCATCCTGGTTTGAGAAGCCATATAGCAACGTGGAGTAGGATCAGATTAGCATATGAGTGGGACCCGCTTGATCAAACGTAATTGAGCTCACGGTGTTGACTTCTGCTATGCACTCCCCTGCGCCATCCCGGTTGACTTGAAAGATCTGGGTCTCAAATATTCCATCGGCACCGACGGTTGCGACACCAGAGGCCTCAGCTGATAAAGAGAGCATAAGCATCATGTCTTTCATTGATCAGCGCGGAGGTAAGTACTGACACTGTCCTAGCCATGCGGGGATATTGAGCGGACCCCATTGCTCAGTCGAGCCACAAGCGTGTGGGGGGTTTTCAACATACTTAATCGTCGGCCAAAAGACAGGCGCGTCGGGTCCGGCCTAATGTGATTTTCACACCAATTCCGAGGCATAAATACCGGTTCAATTTGATCCTTAATCTTCGACGTCAATGCATCCTCAAACTCACGTCAAGACCTTGACTCATGAACCAAGGGAAGCTGTTATCCAAAGCCTGGATATTCATAAAGATTGTGCGAATATGGATTGGGGATATCAGCAATCGGGCTCAAGTACGCGCTGACCCCTTTACCTGATCACAAAATTGTAATAAAGGAAGATAGGAAGACAAGATCAATCGAAGGTTTGAACGCACAACTCCAAAACCAAAACTGATCGGCCGATCAAAGACACCGTCTTCGGGTAGTTTGACGGCGGCTCGGACAATCTTACAATGTCCAGCGACCGGATGAATGACCAAGATGGCGGAAGAGATAACAGCGGCAGCTGTTAACAACATTGAAGGCATCTGGACTAAATTTGCGAGAAGACTTGAAAGGTATGTATGTTGGAAGCGCGAGAAAGAGTGTAGAGAGACTGATGTAGTCAGAGGATGGAGGTAGAGAAGGGGCGGTATTGAGAGAAACTAAAGGAAAGCAAAGGAAATCACTCTGGTATGTATGTGCTTTGACCACGAGCGTGCGCAAAATTGAGTGGGAAAACAGATGAATGAAAAAGTATGTGGATAGGGTTGGCGCACTTCCTGAAGAAGATGGTGCTCTAGATTGATTGGAAACGGATGACAATGATGAGCTCGAGCGGCCCGGGGTACATAATACCTGGTGATACTGAATTAGATATGTTTGTGCATCTCTGTCACCAGGCCAGGGTCCTTATGAGAAAAAAACTGGTGTTGACTTGAATGTGGTTGGGGAGAGCCGAGGTCCCGTCCATTCAGCAGCCGTCAGCCGAGTCAGACGTCCAGCTTCTGGACCTGTAAACTGTACTCCTGTAAGTACCATGCTCCAATCAAGAAAGGCAAAAGGCTGCACTCGGGATTTCGGAGGACACCTGAAGAAAACCTTCAGCAAATCGAAAAAAAAAGGATGGCTTTATTTATGTATTGTACACATCGCTACGGTTGTTGAGCTGGCTACATGGGAACTTGCGTGAAGAGGCCAAATTCAAGCTCGTGATCGGTGTTCTGAGATATATTGTACAGTTGGCTGCGAGTCCCTCTATGGCTGAGAGCTCCTGATACAGCCCGACTCGAGTCCTTTATGCTCGGTCACATTGTGCTCGCCTTTCACTTGCAATCCACAAACTATGTACATACTTAAGTTCAGTCGGTCTATTTATGAACCCCGCTGCGTTGAGATTTTGGAAGCCGAAGGATATTGCAGTAAAGCGGGACATGAAATTGCTGACCGTCATGGACAGGTTCTTTGTTTTCAAAAACTTATTGTTAGAGACATTTTTTTCCCACGTTTCATTTGAATCCTCATCGTCGAGGCAGATTCTTCAGAGCTCACTGCTCGTGTGCAATGTAATACTTTTTCCCAAACAAACCAAGTCACGATCACAGTCTGTGCGGCGTGCAAGATAACTTGACATCATCAATAATCCCAAAATTGGCGTGGAGGAGCGAAGTATTTAAGGCAACGCCTGAGACAAACTCCCTTGTACCTTGTAGCTCAACGCACACATTTGGGTCAGATCCCTTACAAGAGACTAACCGCGTACCGGAGACAAACACACTGATGGAAATTTTCACGCCGTGAAAGTTGGGCATGCTTGTAAAATTTGTGGCTTGTCTGTTGTTTTCTCAAGTGGCGAAACATCAGGCCGATCAAAACATAAGTTAGGGCAGAGTTACTATGAGAGTAAAGTATGGGTATATGTTGAAGCAGACTTTATCAAGCGGGGCAGGGGTGAGAAAGAGCACAGCTAATATAGAAACAGGGGGAGAAGAAAGTGGAGGGCAAAATGCGGCTGAAAAAAAATTGAATAATGAAATCTTGGCCACAGACCGACTGGATGAAGTGCATGAAAAGCGCGAAGAGAACGTAAATTCTGGGACGGCAGAGGATTGAAAGTCCGAAAGCAAACGAAAGCATGGAGGTAAAGGAGCCAGTGCTAGAAAGTGCACAGATGGAGATCCAGAATAGGTACGATCAAGGATGCTCTACTGATGGTGCCCACGCCTCTTGTGGTTGGATTTGGTTATCCCGAGATTATCCTGCTTGGCGAGCATAATACTTTGTTCCATAAGGGTGGATAGCTGCCGTGAAGACAAGGCTGGAATGGTTCGAGAGGTATGGTAAGCTTCAACAAATGTGTGTAACTGGTTCAAAGGGGGGGCGACTCACTGTACTTAGCTGAGCATCCGCCCGATACAGACTGCTTCACCGTTCCTTGCATTTCAACAAGAAAGCAGCCACCACAAGTGTCATTCTTGCCAGCTCTGAACCGGACAAGGCAGCGGTTTTGCGTCTCGCCGCCGTTACAATAAGTGCCCCTGATTAAGCAGGCAGAGGAGAGGTACGGAATAAAAGTAAGAATGTGCCAAACGCTGCTAGATGGATAAAATTTCACAAGACACTAACTCCCTGAGAGTGATCACAACCCTGACGATTTGCCGATTAGATGGGTATTCACCATTGTTCCCAGCGAGGTTAAGAGTCACGTCCGCAGGTTCGAAACTGTTTCCGGTTGCGTCCTGAAAGCATTTAGGAAAGATGAATACCAATCCAGATTTGAGCAAGGGAAGGACGTGGAGGCTACACTCTACGCACAGTGCTGATTTCAGCCAGACCAGGTCCGCCGCCGTCCCGGTTCACTTGAAAGATGTCAAGAGGAATGGAAGCATTGCTCCAAATCGACGGCGCCTGGGAAACTACCGTTGTAAGATGTGACCGCGGTCAGGGGCAGGCCAGGTAAGGTTGCTTGAGATATAGTTAGGAGACATGACCTACCTTTGGCAGACTCTGTCGCAATATCGACTGGGCCGTGAAGCAAGGCGACCCTGCCACATTTCGGATTAGGATTTTCGCCAGCCGAGAAAACGGTAGCATCTGCACCAGCCTAGATTGATTGGTTTTTTTTTGTTTTTTTTTTTTCAAATTCAGGGTTTACTAGCTAGAATAAATTTTTGACGTCGACACTAAGAAAAGAAGATAAGCTGCTTACATCCCCCTGGGTACCACTTCGGGGCACTTTCCCTGAATTGCTCTACGGTGAATGGAACATTCTATGATCAGGAGAGTTCCTGCGAGCAGTGTTTAGCAAGAAATGTTCAAGCTTACCACGCCGAATCCGGAACCAATGACGCCGTTGGCTCCATAAACTTTTAGAACCGAACAAGATTGTGATTCGACTATTTGGACCACTTGGCTTGACCAAAGAATGGCTAGGGAGAGCCCGGCGAAGAAACCGTTTTTCGTTGGTCGGAAGCTCATGACGAAAGATGGAAAGGGATGAAGGGACGAGTTGCTTTTTGCGATGTTAATCTGTGATGGGGTTCGAATAATGTGTTATTGGGTCGTAGGAAGGTCAGAATTGAGAGAGTGGATCAATGTAAAGAAGTAACTTGTGGAATGTTTCTGGTAAAGGGGTAATGATTACCTGGTAAAAGGGTAGTTATTACGAGGGGCTTACTGTTTAGGGGCACAAACACCGAAAGGGAAGATATGAGATGCGGATAATGAAGGATGACGTGAGGACAAAAGAAGGTAAAGGTTGGGGAGAGACCGTGGGTGAAGGGAAACGGAACAAAAGATACGGGCGGTACGGTAATTGTAGTTGATTGTAACACTGGCGCGAGGAGAGAATATTGGGACACAGGGCTCGGGATAGCAGGCGGTCGGTGCGGCGGTGGGTTAGATAGAATTCCGGATACATAAGAAGAGTGAGATTGAAAATGAAATTGATGAAGAGGTGCTGGAAGAAAGAGACCATACATACACCTCCACAAAATGAATTCTCACACCATCTGGGATGGTTTAAGCTGCGATCCGGTCACGACAACAGGAATTCCAACCGCACAGATCTCCTGAGATAAGTATTTGGCCCAGAGAAGAAATGAGAATGACCCAAAAAAAAAAGGTGACGTATCCAATCGGACAAGGCGGCTTGTTGACCTGCGCTCATGACTCTCTCTGTATGTAATGATTCCATTGGCAACTGACCGGGCAAGCCAAAATTGCTTACATACAATCAGAACCTGCCTGAGTAACCGAGTAGCCGGTCAGAGCAAAGCTGGCGCAAACTCAGTACATACAGTAAGTAACATAGAAACTTTAAATCGGCCTGCGTCTCGCTCAAATCTTGACCAGGTGATCTTGACTTGCCGCTTAGAGCGACCGGTCACTGCGCGGCTAAAAGGGCCCAGGGGCTGCAGCTTCTTCAGCACTTCTAGGCTACCCCTGTCTTCCGCGGCACTTTAACAACGCCATCGAAATTCCGAGAGCATGTCAGGATCCGCCTGGTCCACGAATACTGTGGTTCCGGAATAGTCCTCAGGTTGGTAACCCAGCCAACTACAGTTCAAACCCCATCAAGAGCAGACGATCCTCATTTTCCCAATCCGTCATTTCCAACTATGATCTTCTCCATCTGTCCAGCTGTATGGTTTTACAAAACACAACAGACAAACTTTAACCCGTTGCTCACTATCATCATCCCAACTAGTTTCCATATTCCACATTGTGGGATCTCTCTGAAACTGAGCAGGGAGCAAAGCACACCACACAATTACTAGTGAGAAGCTACTGGGGGTAATACTTCTGAGATAGTGTTAACTAGCCTACTCTAAAAAGAAGAAAAAAAACTCTGAGCTTCATTGAGAAACAAAGAAATTGACTAATAAGCAACTATAAATCAAAGCAAGGGTACTTTAGCATGACTTTACCTACTATTTGTGAAAGTAGATGAGAATTGAGAAAAAAATGGAGGGTTTGGTGGAGGAAGAGTTTAAAAGAGAAGTTGTTATGAGGGGGTGTTGATTTCACTAAATTAATAAAGACTTGAAATAAGGGGATCATCTGGCTTTTTTTTCAAGAATGGCCACCAGTTGGGATTTTTGTTCTGTTGACATGTTACATCTTTCCCTGAGTGAGAATGCAAGTGAAATGGGTCAACTGGCCAAATGGTACCATGGAATTTCTCTCAGTACATTTCTAAAGGTGTTTATCCAAACTACATTTGTTATTGTAGAACTGAATATGAGGAAGATTATTTGGGTAGCAGCGCAACAGCATCTCCAAAGGAATTAGGCCTCAGTCTTCTGTGAAATTCCAGTATCCACAAGATCACATAGTTAAAAAGAATCAGTTACCTAAACAGACTCTGTGCAGTATCGTGTCTCACAACATACAATGAGCCCACAACAAGTCACAAAAAGAAAATTGTGGTGTGTTTGTGCATGCAATACTGTGATGCAATTGGGCTTCTGTTTGGTTACATGTGTTGGGACCATTCCCACTTGAATTAGCATTTGGATCATTCCCATTGTGACTTGCCTCATGCACATGATCACTTTTTTCAGTGTCAACCAGAGCATCCCAGGCCTTGATATTTCTGGTTTGTGCATCCAAGCTAGTGGTTGGGTCTGCTGGCAATCATGTGCCAGGTCTTTGGATTAAAGACAGAGCTCCTTGCCTTTGTAACTTCTTCTTCTTGTGTAAGGCATAAGGCTCCTGGTGCTTTTGGAAGATGGCAGGGCTTGCTACTGAGGGAAAAGTGGAAATGTACAAGGTTGACAAGGGCACATGTTTGCAAACTCTGTAGTGTGCTTGAGACAGTAACAATCTTTAGCCTTGAGGAGTGTGTTGGTACAAGGTGAAGGATTGGGATTGGATGGGTTTTCATGGATAAGTTGCTCCTTGCTTGCACTGCAGCAAGAATAACCAAAAGATTTGCCATCTATTACAATGGCATAGTAGACTGCAGGAATAAAGATGAAGAGAGTTGATCAAGTACATCTTGTAGACTGAGCATACAAGACAGATCAAATGGAAACTCACAATGACAACCATCTTCTCTGTTATTGATTGGGGTTAGATGGGCACCTTTATCACATATGTGATCAATGAAGTTGGAACCCTTCAGGTCAAGCCATGCTTGAGTTTTGGTAGCCTCAAATTGAGGTCTAGACTTGTTTGACTTGGGCATGTGGAGTGGATAGTTGCATTTTTGGTGGTACATAAGGATGAGGTGAAAGTCCAAAACACTTTGAAGGAGATGGTCCAAAACATGTGGGAGAAAATCCTGCCAATGAAAATGATTTGGCACATCATCATGCAGGTGGTGCATGTGAGACAATAAAGATTGACCAGACATGGATTTGAACCCGGGACCTCAGCATGTAAGCCAAGACACAATGTAAGATGTGCTGCCTTTAACCACTAGGCTATCTGGCCATTTTCAATGTGATGGCTTATGTGTAGGAGACAGCAAACAACCCTTGTGATATGGTCTGGATCACAGTTGGAGACAGCAGAAACCATGTAAGAGTAAGGGTGTTGGATCACTTTAACATGAAGCAGATTATAGAAACATCAATAGTGAAATTCATTGTATATGTTCACTAGGTTATAGACTGACACACTTTATGATCATATGTTTTTCTTCAGAATTCACTTTGATGTATGAAAACTTGTATGGGAAGCACATTGGTGTAAGTGCATCTTTTCCAGTAGATGTTGAGTGAAGAAAAAGTGAGGAGACAATTTGGTCAGATCATCATGAGTCCAAGCTCCCCACTGATAGTATTCTTGGTCTCCATCTGCCTTGGATTGGTACAATACACAAAAACTATATTTACAGTCTGCATATGAACCAACTGGGAATGAGTTTTAATGGCAACAAGACATGAAGAAGTGAAATCATGACATAACATACTTTCACAGTACATTATGTAATGGTGTACAGACCAGATGCCATCTAAATCATAGAGGTACACTGTAACAAGTGGCCATCTTTTAAGTTTGAGAGTGTATGCATGGTATGTAGGAGTTGGGCATTGGTCTCTGTAGGAGGGGGGGAAGATGACTAGCTGGGGAATTTCCAAGGACCTTTGGTTATTGTCTTTTTTGCTGAGACCATGGAGGCAAAAGGCTTTTTCAGCGTCAAAATGACAGTGTTTGAGATCATCAAACAGTATCTTCCCCATTAACTCCCACATTCAGATCACTCTTGCAGCAAGCCAGGAAGTTGATGTTAGCTCAAAATAAACCTTATGAAATTGAGCATTTTTATTACATGGCTAGAAATGGTATGAATACTAAGCTACTGTAACAAGTGTAGAGCTTGCACTTGTGAGAGTTGCATGATGACACTACAAGACACTAAAAAAGAACGGAAGTCACAGCTGGAAAATAGAAAATGGAAAGGAGGAAGGCTTCTCACAAATGAAACCTATAAAGACCTGCAGACTCTCTTGATGACAACAAGGGAGAAGGGATTATCTGGAGAGGAATAAACAGAAACAAATACAGGGTCTCACCAAAGCTAGATTGGTCCAAAAATGGTCCAGATGTATTTGAGCACATCTGGAAAGGGAAAAATAAGCTGGAAACCAACCACCTGCAAAGAAGAAGAACACTTACCTAAAAAAGTGTCAGTAATTACTTTGTTAGTAATGCCAAAGTAAATACTGAATGAAACTGAGATTGGTTCACGCCTTGATAAACCACAAAGCATGTATTAACAAGAATCTATTGAGACCAAGTTGAATCTGAATTCTTGTGATCTTCTACTGAAAAGCCTGCTTGTCTAGTAAGGTTTATGACAATTGACCTGGTTGATTTCGAGAGTAAGGTCAAGAACAATCTAGCACCTTATATGTACCAAGTTCTTGATATTTTAGTCAAACAGAGGAAGTTTTAATAGCCTGGTTTTTCTCTTAGAAGTGTAAGTTTTGAGGAAGTGGATAAGTGGGAAAGCTGATTCAACTCAATCCAAGAGAAAAGAGAAAAGTAAAGCTAGCTCTTATATAAGGAAGAGTCTTTTTATAAGTGACCTTTAAAAAGACTAAAGAACATATAAGAGTGAGATTTTTATAGAAGAAGTCCTATAGAAAAAGTAGATATTTATTTGAGTGATTCCCCTCTCTTTTTCTGCTCAGAGGTGGAGTATTTATACTCAATATTTGTCCTACTGGTTATTATGTTTCTAGGTGTTTCACTTTAGACTACTCTGGGAATTTGAATTGGGTCTTCACTAGGGTCTTTATAACTACTTCCTAGTTTTTGTTTCCTAGAAACTCTAGCTCAGCCAGGTTTTTTAAAAGTCTAAGGATGTAGTTAAGCCAGAAGTAGATATACTGAGAAGGTCTGTGGCTTACTAGTTATACAGTTATATTAAGGGTTCTGTATTTGTAGTGTAATCTATGGTTTGGGATTTCTTATCCTTGAAACTTGGATATGAGATGGAATTTATAAATAAGTATATATATATATTTTATTCATATTCTAATACTTTTTTGGGACTTGAGTATGAGAACAGTTTTATGTGGTTTTATGTGTGATTTTAATTATGTAATATTTCTTGTAACACTTTTTATTCTTTTGTAGCCTGAGGTGAGCTTTTACTCAAGGGCTGACAACAAGCTTCATTTGAGAATTTTCTGTGTTGAAATCCTTGAGGGCGTCCAAAGGCACTGGAAACAGCTGTTGATAAGTTGAGAAAAAGATGCAAGCACAGTAGGGCCAGGAAATTGAAGATAGAAGGTGATGGGACATGAGAGGGTTCAGAGGTCTGATCAGATGGAGTGGGCTTCTCTCACTTGCTGATGATGTCTTATAAACTCCAAGATGAGTTATTTAAGTTTGGTCTAGAACCCTTTATGACTCCTCAGGGGAAATGGGGACTTTCATATTTCTTTCAATCTGGCCTAAAGCCAATGACTGTTTCCAAATGGTCCATTCAAATACTCAACCATTCCTGCACAGTCTCAGATCCAATCTCAGGTTGATGGCTCAGGTTGCCACTTTCAAGACCAGCATGTGCCAATCTTGAGCCATCAATGCTGTCAGCCTAGATTTGAAACAAGTGATGAAATAATCACAAAATCTGATCTAGCTACTATGTTTACAGCTAATTTAAAGTGATATATCACTGGCTGTTGGTCAGGCCTTATATGAATATATCAGGCTCTGACAGAAATCAAGAATTATTGGCTTTCTCTTCACTAATTCTTATTGGTTGTGGCAATCACTCTAGGTGAGATTTAAGGATTGAAGCAGGGATTGAATAACCTGGAATAGTTGGTGATTATAGAGAGTCCAAGATGTTAGCTCTTGATTCAGAAACTCTGTTTATAAATATACTAAGATTATTGACAAAGTCTACCTACTCTTATTTTACTTCTAGCATGTAGAATTTGTTGAGATTTTGAGGATATTTGATATGTGGAGATCTATGAGAGGGTTAACCAATAAA
>AWVX01011863.1:0-11226 GCA_000500245.1 Cronartium ribicola 11-2
TGAACTCTTTTATTTATTTATTTATCATTTATTATTTCAGTGCCAATAAAGCTCAGCTTTATATTTTCAGAGTAGGCTGGTTAGCTCCATATTGGTTATTAATCTTGTAGTCTAGTATTCCTTTTACCTGCTCAGTTTCTGCTAGGTTTTACCTAGAGATCCCACAGTGGGTTCCTTGAAAAAGAGCCCAATTGTGTTTAATCTGGACATCTGATATTATCTTGGATGCTCAGGTCTGCCACAAATATGTTGGCAATGAAGTATGCAACTTGTTCAACAGGAAGACTTGGTAGGATGATCTAAAAGCAATCATTTAGTTTGCAAGCCTCACCAAGATCAAAGTCAAGAGCTACCTTAATTTGAGTGTGGATGAGGCTGGTGAAGTAGGGTCCTCTCAAAGTGGTTTCGACTCTCAAATGTTTTGGGATTCCTCCACTGTCCTCATCTAACTATGGTGTAGGTTTCAAGATATTATTAGCCCATCTATCCAACACCAATAAACTTGTGATTGTATAATTCTGAGACAAAAAAAGTACCCAAACCAGTATATGGCCTTGAGTAGGTTTGGGTGTGTGTTTGAAACTTACCTGATTACTTTTTTTCAATCTGGTTTTTCTGGTATGGCTTTCTTTCAGCAACATGAAATATGATGATATGATCAGCCTGTACCTCCACCTCCAGTATAGGTGCATTGCATCTGAGGATGTGACACAACATCACATGTCCACATGCAACACAACAGGCTATTTTCCAAGGTCCCCCCCTCTTGGAAAATGAGCTATTGTATCACATCTGGGCATGTGAATTTGAGCATGAGATGTTATTTTGCATGCCCAGATGTGATGCGACTATGCTGGAGGCACTGCTGAGACCTGGAAATCCCACTTGTACTACTTCTAGAAAGCATGACATGCTCAAACCAGCACAAGGAGACATGCCAGGCCTTGACAAAAGCCTGGTGGCTTTAAAGTGTCATTGCATGAGGTGTGGAACCTTCAAAGTGGACTTTGAAGATTCAGAGGATGTGAATCCTGCTGGTCTCAGGCAAAAAAAAAGAGGTATAAGCCCTATGGTTCGGAAAGGCAAAAGCCTACAAGTGTCCAATGAAAAGGCTAAAGTAATGTGTAGCTATACCCCTCATTGGTCTGAGTAGTCAATGCTACAGAATGTGGCCACTCATAGCCATCTGCCTGCAGCATTTGAGTGTTTGACCTCAAAATTCAACACAATCCGGCCAAAAAATGTCTGTTCATGCCACATTTGCTACTTGAAACATCATACACGGTGAGGTTTTTTTTTTTTTTGAGATGGAACAATTGTGAAAAGTATAGTCAGATGGCTGTGAGTGGCGGCATTGCGTAGCCCTCATCAGCTACTCAAACCAACGAGTGCTGCAGCTACATATTACTTTGGCATTTTCATCGGACACTTATAGACTTTTGCCATTTCCAACCATAGGTCCCTCTCTTGCAAGCTGGCTCATTTCCATGAGAGGGATTGGTCAAGTTTAGATTCGCCCACACCTCGAATTAGTTCAACCATCAGTCATCATCCATACCTGTCCAGGGATGGGCAAAAATGTTGAGGCCTCAAGCTGTATTCAGAAATGGTAAACTACCCTTGAGAAAAAGCATCTTCCATCACGATATCACAAAAATCAAGTGTGGGGGCATCCTGCAGGATGGGGGTTTCTTTCTGTTGTCCTGGGACGTGTGCATCAACGACTGGAATGATTTGACTTGGCTCCTGCCTATTTGCGAGTGCCGGTTGCTCGTCCGCATCTATTAACGGGGTTGAGTTGGACTGACTAGCGGTGGGATCTTGTCTTGTACTCGACAGCGTCTCGGGGTTGGTAGCAGTTGTGGGTACGCTGGTACTGGGATCAACAATCTCAGTTTCCTCTTCTGTTTCCGCCGCAACAATCAACACATCAGTTGTGCCTTCCTCTGTTACCTTCTTGGGCCGTTTGGCGCGTCTAATTTTTTTGTTGGTCATATGTCTGCTAGCCCAGTGACGCATGTGGATAGCGGTAGTAGCTGCTTTAGCTGACTCGTCTACCGCTCCCAGGGGCTCGAGTGTGACGGGACGAAACCGGACCCGAGCTGTTAAGGAGACCAAGGGTTCATAGCACGGTTCTTTAACCACGTAATATCCCGTTAGCGCATTAGGAGCTGTCTAGAATATTTTTTTACAAAAGGGACGGTCCATTGGTAGATGATGCCTTACTTGAGCCAGTCTTTTGCCCATCTTGCATAATTAACTCTGTGCCGATAAGATGCTCGTGAGTGCCCATGAAAAATTGACCAGCGATTTTCAGAAAGGGGTTGGGAGAATTGAGACCCTAATGGGAGAAAGCGCATGTTTAGTGACAAAGTACCTCAAACCGTATGCGATGAGATTTGTCACATTGCAAATCAGAACCAGATATGGAAAGTGTTTCTGGGACACACCAAGAGTTGAAAACTTGCTTCGGGTGAGAGACTTTTTCGATCGAGTGGAGAAGGGCCGATATCGAGAGTGAGATACTCTACCTATGCTATGGGGAAAAAGAAAGTCATCAGTCTCGGAAGCCCAGTGGGAGTGAAATGACTAGAAATAGAGACCAAAAAGTAGACTGACCTCTTCTTCCCATTCGTCTTGGGCGTCTTCCGGAAATTCTTCGACTTGTTTCCATTGACTATCAATCACCGGAGGTGGAGGGAAAGTGGTGGGTGTCGAGGGGCCGGGCATCGGTGGTGAGGAACTTGAGGACTGACTGAGTTTGAGAGTTGGCCATCTCAAAAATTGTTTCCTTCCATGTTTGGCCAGTTCACGCGGCACTAAGCTCTTATGTTCCGCCGCACTATAGGCATACAGTAAATGTACCATACTGGATCTATATAAGCATACCTCTCTATAGCGATATAATACAGGGCCTAGGCCGCAAGAATTCCCAAAACGCAAGCTTTTGTCATCAACAATCGTCGTTGAAGGATTCACAATCGACCCACAACGATCAAGTATGCCGAACGGACAGCCAAACGATGAGATCCACAATGCAAGTCACTCCAATTAAAGCTGTTTGTCTTATGTCAAATCCTCATCCTCATCACCCTTTTTCTTACCCGTCACCAATCTCAGATTTTGGGTCAACTTCAACTTCGATCGAGGGATGTAGGCCGAGAATTGAACAAAAATAGGGCTGAGGCCACAAAGAAATCCCGAGAGCTTAGACAAGCGGCCCTCACTCTTGGTGAATTGTCTCGACTTCCCACTGACGACAGTGAACTCAAAGTCTACAAGCCGGTAGGCAAAATGTCAATGAGCCACATCCACAACTTTTAAGTCAATTAACGATATTCGCCTAGAAACAATTAACTGAAGTTGTACTCCATCTTGAATATCGGTTTCCCCATTGGGTTTCACCGGAGAATAGGTTTATGTTGAAACCTAGACAGTCCATCGAAGCTGAATTGCGCATGAAGCAAAAATCGGCGCAAGAAGACGAGACGCGACTTCAAGTTAAAATCAAGGTGAAAAAGATTTCTGTCTGAGACCACTACCCCACAAAAAAACTAGGTACTTTATATAAGATGTATTCTAACTGCTTGCCTTTACTCATTCGCTCAGAGCTTGGAAGGAGAAGTTGAAGCCAATCAGCGCGCTCTTAGAGAGATCATGAGGTCAATGGAAAACGAATCTTCAAATTGATCATTGTCGAGCAGATGACACAATATGTAGACTTTTTCTCCGAGTCGTAGTTGAGTAAGTGTCCGATAGTTCATCTTCCCGGTTTGCTAATGGGTATCTCTGAGAACCAACCTATTGGTGTAGAGTGATCTCCGCCTACGGCAACATATTGAGAATATACAGCCATTTAAGTTGATAATGTCTTTGCTCTACAAAAGCAATGATGTCCGTTCAAGACGTTTCGCGAGCATAAGTACTTCATTGAACTTGGAATGAGAAATAGTACCCAAATATGGGATACAGCCACCTCTCAGCTATTGGTTAACACATATCCATACTCTCTAAGCCCTTCATTTGGCTGTCTTCTCCTTGAGTGTGACTGAGTGACATCTTGTACCAAATGTCTATGGTAGATGCCTCTAGCTGACAGTACCTACATTGCACACCAGCCATGTTCGTAAAGTAAACCAGTAGATACAAATGAGTACAAGTGAAAGAATATAGAAAGGGTAGGAGAGGTGATATGGTGGTATGGTGGTATGGTCTGGATGAACAAGATGAAGAACTCTTGGGTTCATTGCCGCAGCATTCAGACAGAGAGAAAGATAAAAGAGGTCGGGTGGTTGTACACAAGGGGTTTTTTGGCAACCGGTGTTGGAAACTTTGGTATGAGCTTATCCCGTGTTCGTCACTGATCCTAAGTTTCCCAGCGGGAACAGGGGGCACAAATGAAGTGTGTCGCTATGGCACAATGACAGAGCAAGAGGGGATAACAAAAGCATCTGCGGGAATGGTATCCAGAGATAAATTTTAAAAGAAAGATTGAATCAAATGTGGTAGTACTGATTATCTATATCATTGTGACCATTTGATGTTTTCTGGATTGCGTGAGCAGATAATCCCTGTTGTTCCCATTTGCGTCAAATTTGTGCAGTACCTTTGTTTCTCAAAAGCTATAGGCGCTGCCAACAAAGTTGCATTGGATCTGGGTATCTTATGTTAGTTAGGATACCCAGATCATACACAAATATGTTGGCAGTGAGGCTGATGTAGCCTGAAAGGCAGATGTTCAACTTGCACCAACCCTCTCCTACCTTTCATATGGCTTATTCTTAAACTCAAAAATTCAAAATATGGCTAGGTTAGTATAAAACTTCTTCCATTCAATTTGCACTGAACATTGAGACTTGATCAACACTCATATTATACTGGCTATATCAGCCTGGGGGTTGAGCAAGGTGGAGCGAAAAAAGCACCGTGTCCATGTGGTGATTCCTCAGCAACAGAAGTGCTCATAAGTTTCCATTGTGCCACAAAGGTGTAAGGATACTTAGTAGATGCATCCATTACTCAATCTATATTCTCATTGAGTACAGCTTCATCCTTTTATAATCTCCATGTACCCTGCTCCTTGTTAAACTCTACCAAGTCCCTCACAGCTCCTGGAGGGCCAAGATTGACAAGGCAACTACCAATAATGGCAAGACTGGGTTTCGTGCTTGAGAAGTGAGCTGCATTGTCTCAGAAAGTGATATGTTTCAATAACAATTTTCTTATGAATCAATCAACATCCCCCTGTGCCAAGAGATCAAGGCATGTTGGAGGCCTGCTATACAGCCTCCAACCTCAAGGCCAGGCATATCTTACCTGGAAGTTGGAGGCTCAGGAGGTGTATGGGCTGTTTCAGTGCATAGTACAACGGGCATATATAGCCTCCTAGCAGGGCCATCACTCCAAAAAGGACCAAGCATGCCTCCCATGGAACTCCAACTTCCAGGCGATTTATGCCCGACATTTTAGTTGGGGGATGTGTAGTAGGCCTCCAACATACCTTCATTTTTTGGCACGGAGGGGTGTTGATTGGTTCATAAAAAAGGGTTTGAAATTCAACATTTTTTTAACCAATACAACTCACTTCTCATGCAAAAAATCCAGTAGTCAGCAAGTTTCTGGTTGATATTGGCTTTCCGGCAACCATGGGGGACTTAGTCAAGTTTGGCTGCTTGGGTGTTTATCTTACAGAGCCTGAACAGAGCTAGGTACAAGGATCCTCTCAGTCACCTTTCTTTCCGTTTTTGATCCTTTCAGTCGATCTGACAAGCTCCTTGGAGAAACCCTGACTGGAGTTAGAAACACTGGGCAGTTTGTGTCAGGGATTTTGTGTATCTGGAAGCCTAACAAAGTCTTATATCCAGATACACAAGTACCAATGGGCTGAAAATAAACAAACAAGTCAGTCTAAGACTTACTATAAAGCTAGGAAGCAAGGTATTAAGGCCTGGGCACATGACTAAGATCAAAGAGGCTTAAGCAGGCTAGAGTTCAAAGCTAAAGGTAAATGATGGGAAGCATGAGACAGGATCAATATATTGATTAACTAGAATAAAATTGAACCAACGATTGAATTGATATATGATATGGTGATAAATGAAAGATACATAAGAGAGGGCTAGCTTCTATAGATGAGAAATGAAAGAAAGAAAATACAGAGTCCTCAATTCACAAGAGAAGCAGAGAAAACCACCAGTTGTGTAATGAATGAGTAAGCTCTCAATTATGATGTAAGGAGAAGAGACAGACACAAAGGCCAAGACTGATAACCTACAGCCTGGTGTTTCACAGAACAAGACTTAATTAGCGCACAGGTCAATTCCAGAATTTTCAGAACCATTCCACCAAATGGGTTGTCTGGTTCTAGAAGAGGGCTGTGTGACCAAGACACACCCACAAATCCCAACTGTTCATCAGCCCATGCTCTTATTAGTAATACTCATCTATCAGGCTTAAAAATGGCATGAAAAATGATTAGTTTCTTAATAAGATCACATGCAATAATTGATTTACATCAGAGAAGATAGAATAAATTAGAAAATAATGGTTGATGACCACAAAGCCAGGTTCTCACTTCAAGCATCTGTGCGCTACAGTAGTAGTACTGTTTTATATATGTAATACATTACAGTATTGTTGGTTCTTGTTTCTCAAGTGTTACAGTACTTTATGTGATATATATGCACATTGATACAAATGAGATGAACCAGTTTCTTCAGGTCATGCCATGGCTGAAATTTTGGGTTAGATTTTGTGGTTCCTGCAAGACACAGACAGTGAGTCATGACTGCTGGTGACGATTCTATTTATGGATCTGTCAAAAGAGAGGTTGTGTGCTCTTGTTGGAGAGTAAAGCCCAGACAGGCAGGTTGAAAGAAACTAGGGTTCTCAAAACTGGAATTTTACAAACCCACCAAAGCTCAGCCAGGTTTGATCGACTGGCTCACTGATAAAGTGAAAAGGAGTCTGATGAAGCTTTTTTGTCTGTCTCATTCTTGTCCAATTATCATACTCCTTGTTATACGCTGCCAACGATATATCCTTGGATCAAAACACCTGAGGTCTCCTTGGCTGGCAAGCCTTTGACTCAAAGATTCTGAGGTTTTATTCCAGGATTGGGTCTTGAATGGATGCCTAATGGGGGCTACATCCATTATCTCAGCCCCCAATTACTCTTGCCGTCGAGTAGGGACTTCATTAAAAAAAATCCAAAACATCCCAGCTTGAGTCTGAGTGGGCCGAGGAGAGTTTTTTGTAAGACAATCTCGCTGACTTCTTCTCCTCCGTTGTAGACATGATCGTTTGAATTAAATTTATCGTTGAAAATTGAGTTGTTCTCTCTATCCGTTGCGAGTGCGAAGCGTCTAGCGCTTACTGTAGGCGAAATGACCTGTTGAACTAAATATTTGTTACACCTTCGTCAGACTCAAGTATAGATAGCGGTGAAATAGATATTAGGACCCGGATCAGTAAGAGAGAAGAGATGAGGAAACTCTCTCTGACTGATCCGTACAGATACAGCAACTAGGCTCAATCTACTCCAAGGCCATTACAATACAGTTTGGTATGTTCATAACAGGAGATTTATCTCAACAGTCACTGGCAGGCCAGTGTGCCCGATGGAGCTCATTTAAATATGAGTATCTGATATTTCTCCCACATTTCTCAGATAATTACCTGATCTCATGGGGAACACTGGCCCGCAAGTGTCCAGTGAATGGAGGCTATGGATAAGACTTGATCCTGATCAGTTATGAGTCAATCAAGACTTACAAAAAAGGATAATGGAATGATTCAAGGCTGGATATTTGGCTTGTTGGCTGCGGACTCAAGGAAAGCTCTTCAGAAGATGAATAGACAGGTTCTGAAGGGTGGAGTGAACGAGTTGGCAAGCTATTTAAGTAGGTTATTCAGAGAGAAATAGACTACATTAAAATGGTGAGTAAAATATATGATTGATTATTGATAAGATGATAAAAGACCGGGACGCAAGAGAAACAAGAGTATGTATACAGGACAATAGGAGAGGAAAAACAACACAAGGGCACAAGATGGAGACCAGGAACTCCACTATATGAGAACTTTAGGTTGAAGAAAGTTGAAGTATCACAAGAAAAGATTCCATGAATTCCAGCCGATGAGTAATGAGAAATGCGGCTGGAAACAAAAGGGAGAAAAGCCACAAGCAAAGTACCTCACACTGATATTCACAAAATATAAATGACAAACCCACAGACCGCTGGTCCAGACCTTTTTTTAGCACCACTCCACCAGATGGGCTGTCTGGTTTCGGCTTGATTGGCAGCACTTTGAATGACCGGTTCACGTGCACATTCTATTACTAGAAGAGCAGTCATGGACCTATCAATCTTGAATCATGCCAGTCTTATGTGGGACTGATACTGATGAAAACAAGAGCCACGAGAAAAAAAAACAGATGGAATTATCCAGAGAAACCGAAAAGCAGACACAAGAAAACATGGCTAAGTGAAAAGTCTAGACTTCCTCCCGACACAATTCCACAGATAATTTCCTTACTTTAAACATTTTTATGCTAAATCTGTTATGATTGGACCACTGATTACAAGGACAAGTAACAGTATTAATAATGTATTATGTTATATCTTTAATTGTTAGCTCAGGAAATAATCTGGGTCCCTAAGATTATCCCCTGGCTTACAGTTTCATCCAAGGCATAGAGCAAGGCCAAAATTTCCCTCAGAACAGAACCTTGGAAATTCTTTGTCTAAGGTTTGCCATGCAAGGATTTCAAGGGGTGCTCAGGTTCCGTAATCCAAGCTAAACTTCATGGCAATGATAAATGATGAACCTTCAAGGTGAATAGTACAGGATATCACCGCACTTGCACACACAGATGACACGGGTTGGCTGAGAGGTCAGGGGAACTTGGGGGAATGAACATTCCTCCTCTATTTCTGTTTGATAACAGTTGTCTTTCATTTCACACTTGATACCCCTTTACTATTTTTTGATTCCTGCCCAACCACCTGCTCAAAATAAAGAAATAACACCGTGATTGGCTACAGGTAAAAAGCCTTTGGGAAACTTGGGAACAGTGTTACGCTTTCCTTCGTCACACTTGTTGCATTTTGGTTGTAAACAATCTGCTTGAATTTTCCGCCTGTAGTCATTTTCTTGGCCAAGGTTGGACCTGATTGCGATGAGCACTGAAAAAAATGGTAATTTACTTCAAAGTATCACTGTTCTGTTTTTAAAAGCCACTGTTCTGGTTGAATTAAAACCGAGTCACAATACCACCAACAACAAGCAAACAAAACAAAAAAACAATAGAAGCAGCACTAGGTAAAGGGATAGACCAGCGCTGGGCCCAGTTTATAGTGACTGAAGTAGTACGTTAGCGCCCTAAAATCTCAATCACACTTGTCCGTTGAGGAACAGTAGATAACAACATTCTGAACAGGCAGCATATTCGGGGGGGGATCCGGGCACGTCAACAGACTGTCTTGTGCCGGTGGTATGACTGGTTGACATTGACAGTAAGGTTCGGCTGTAGTGGCGTTGGTGCCGATGGGGTAAAAGTATCCTTGAGGTGTCAAGTAGCCGAAGGCTTCTGAGTCTTTGCAGATGAGCTGAACATTGCAAGGTTCACAGATAAGCATCATTTTTAGAGTATCGTTAAGCTACGAGCCGCCTTCACTTACGGTGTCTGTGCTGCTCGAGGTCTGAGAGACGACCATGCTGATTATACCAAGGGAAAGGGCCATAAAGGCCAGCGATGTTGGTAAAGCGTTGGATAGCATGATGTTAGCAATTCAAGTTTGGATTCTATATACGAAAAGACGAGTCGAGAGATCAGGGTCAGAAAACTCGTATTGAAAGCACACTGATGTGAGTTTATTCTTGCGCTGCGCAAGCCTCTAGAGTTGAAGACCTACAGATTTATTCTTAGAATCAGACAAAAGAAGTTGTCGTGGGCCGGATGGGATGGTCAGCTTGGCATGAAAGCGTGATGGAGCTTTTATATTTACCTTGGATTTGCATGATACGTCAGTGCGGATCTAGATTCCAATTGCACTGCCATAGAGTGGGATCAGGGTGCGGCTTTTGTTTCGTCTCCAAGCGGCGTTGGCCTGAGCGGGCCGCGAAGCTGGCCGCTTTTGGCGCCTTCAAAGGTATGGCAACACATAAGCGGTGTACACACAGCCACTATACAACCTGCACACGTTGGTTCTCATCATTCTTTTTTCCGGGTCAGCCAGGTGTGGAATCGGATGAACTTACGAAACCCGATGAGGACGCAATTGTTGCGGTAAATGACTGGTTGGTAGCAAGAAAGCCTGAATTGGAGTCGAACGAAGACTGGGTCACGGTGGTGGACGTGCCTTTACCGACAGCCGAAAGGATGTTGGATACTAGCTACTCCATCTTTCAACATCAAGACGGAGAACACATCATTTGTAACGAAAGTTTTAGTCTTCCTAAGCATCTTCATCCACACATCGATGTGGTACAGGTGAGTTTTCTCTCCCTCGATGTGGTAGCTCAATTCCCTGATGTAGATTGTGGGTTGCTGATTTTTTTTTTTTTTGATTACTTTGTAGCCAACTACGATGGTAAGTTGCACAAAGTAAGTTGGCCGTAATGGTGGGTCGGATTGATTGTCAGTGATTAATGCTGATGGATGGGTTGCAAGTTTGAAAGGTGAAAAAAACCTCATCTGGACGTACTCAATCTGGACGTACTCTATCAGATGAGTTCATCTGGACCTGCATGGTGCCACATACACATATGTACTCTTCAGTGGCGCACCGGAAAAAAATCTATAAAAAGATGCTGTCCCCGGCCCCTGAAAAGTCGGATTGTCCAACGCTCGTTGACATGGTGATTACAGTTAATATATGTACTTTGGGTCAAATCAAGTCCTGTTTGGTGGCGTGTGTCGTTGTTAATATGACAGCCGCAGTGTACCCATAATGAAAGAGGTGCACTGCGGGAGCCGGCCCCATCCCACGCAGACCTTCCGGGTCCCTGGAGAATTATAGGGAATTAAGTATGTATGTAAAGCACGCCCGCGTTTAGACAATCCCTGACGCCCGAACATCCACTGGAAATCGTACTGGAACGACGTCTTCCATTACAGGCGGAGAACCCGAGGATCGCGACCTTTGAAAGCCGGATATGTAGCCACTGCTGGCCACCGCAGTACATGGCCCGATTCAGGTCCATATCAAATGTTGGTACTGC
>AWVX01011924.1:0-10711 GCA_000500245.1 Cronartium ribicola 11-2
CCCTCCTTAATTAATTGATATTTCCCCAATACGAATCGATTTTTTTTTTTGATTTTTTTGATGATTTTTTTTTTTTCAATCTTTGAGCTACTGTTTTTTCTAGACACGAGCATCCTGACACCTTAGGCTTGATATTATAAATTGTTTTTTATGTATATTTATGATACTCTGGTTAGGCTCCTACTTGTAAAACATAAAGTTTGAAAGGTTCGTTTTAACATGAACCACAACAAATTTGATTCACACTATATTTTGCATCAAACATCAACACATAAGGAATGCGTGCAACAACAAAGTGAGGAAGACCAAATTTCAGTCATCAATCAATAACCCTCTAGAAATCTGCAGTATTCTCCAGTACATTTATAATGAAGTGTTTCTTAAACCAGCCGACGCTGGGTCTGATGCTTGATGCAATATACCACCAGTGATTTACTTGACTCGTATCCGCTATGAGCCCATGATTGCGCTTGAAACCAAGAGATGCATGTCTCGCTTGGCAGCATGAGAGATGCTTAACAATGACAATGTTGAATTACTAATAGTGCCAGTCCTAGCAGCCTCTGACATCGAACCCTCTGCAGGGTACAAAGCCACCCTTTTGTAGTGCGAGGGTCCCTGACGTCAGAAGAATTCTCAACGGGCACTGTGACTGATTCCCTCATGTGCAATTTTTCACCTGGTTGCTTTCCATAAGTATATTTGATGTGCAGGCTTTTAGTCTGTCAGATTGCGGACAACTTCCGCGACATTGCTTCAGATTATTCTTCACTATTCACAGAAGTGAATCGAGTTCTAGTTGAATTCTGCAAGTTGAAAGTAAAAGGATGTACGATGAATCAAGCAGCAGCTGTTGGGGAGATCTAGATTTACAAAATGGAAAGATAATAAGTTGTTCGTAATACATGTGGTTTTGACCAAGGGATTCCCAGGTGAGTAGAACATTAGTTCATGAATGGGACCTTGAGCTAAAATTGGACAGCTTCATAGGCGGGAGCTGATAATATTAGTTTCGGACCACCGTAATCAGACATTTCCTCTGATAATGTGTAGGTTCTGCATTCCGTGTTACCCCAAGGCTGATGGTGAGGCGCAGAGAAGGTAAAAGCACTCGAGTCAGATGATAGGAATGGCACGTGGGACTCGAATTTGGACCAGGAGATGATTTGAATGATCTCATACTTGAGCCAGGCTATGTTCAAGTTGGAGAGTGCTTACTTGATGGCTAGCGTAGTCTTCTGTCAAATAGCGCAATGCACCTCCGTGGGAAACTATCACAATCTCCTCTTCTGGTCGTTCCGCAAGCCATTGTCTGGTCCATCCCGCCCGCTTTCGCAATGAGTTTTCTGAAGGAGACCAGATGCCTGACTTTGAATTCCATTCATCTTCTAGCAGACTGAAATCGATCCCTTCAAATTCCTCTTGCTTCTCCAGTTCAGCACGTGAGCTACCCGTATCGGCCGGTGAGCTTCCGTTTTCTTGTAGTTGTGGGAGAGCAACGATAGCATTTCGTCCACCTAGTCTTTTGATAAGATGAGGAAAGCTCAAAAGTGTCGTCTGAAGTGTACGCCGTAGAGGTGATGATACAAGCAGTTGGGCAGATGCTTGGATGTTGGTGATGGTCCGATCGTTCAATTCGTTGCATTGTTCCTTGCCTGTGAGCGTGAGGGCAGCGTCTGGAAAGCTGTGATTGTCAAAGTCGACGCTGTGGTGGAAAGTAGGACAATTATGACCTATCAGTAATTCAAGTAAGGGTCCCTTCGTCTGAGATAACCGAGTTCGGGTCGTAGCTTACTTGTGATGCGCTTGGGCGTGACGAATGAGGTGGACTTTAGGACTCATTTTGGCCAAGGTCTTACTGATCAGGAACCAAGCGATGGGAAGCAAGCTTGTCGCTTGAGATGACGCTGATCTTCGGTGACACTTCGTTCTTCACGTCATCGCATGTCACAGACTGTCACAGGGCTGCCGTGCCTGGGACATTTACACACTGCACAACATGTGTTACAATACATATGTAACCAGCACTTGTGACAGGGGACCGCAGTCGACTGCCTCCATTTTCAGTCTCCAGCTCATCCACCCCTCCTCACAACACCCTCAGCTCAAGTTCAACTGTTTCACCGACCTGAAAGCTCTCCTCAACCACATTCTCAATATTTACCTCCCACAGAAAAGAGAAGATGGCCGAAATTTTGACCGAAATTCGAAAAATACCAATTGTCACCCGGACCCTGGTTGGTCTAGCCCTAGGCGTCACTGGACCAGTTGCCCTTGGGATGCTCGATCCTTATTACATGTAAGTGAGTCAAAAACTTTTGTCATCAATATTTGGCATCATGTAAATCTGAATTCCCCCACAGCCTCCAATTTAAATTGATCCTTTTCGTTCTTTATTTAGACTATGGTCAAGCCGTCACATTCTCAAAAAATTGGAAGTGTGGCGAGTGATCAGTACGTATAGCTGGCTTGAACTATCTTGTTTGTTGAAGATGCTTACCTTACTCTTCTCTAGCCCCCTTCTTCTTTGCTGGATCTGGCATGCAACTTCTCTTCGATCTCTTCCTACTCTACCGTAACTCGATAGCTTTGGAAACCCAGTCCTTCGCCGGCCGCTCAGCTGAATACGCTTGGATAATCATTTGTCTGATGGGTGCGGTCGTGGGGACCAATTATCCACTGGGAAGCGTGATTTTTTGGGGTCCGCTAATGAGCGGACTAGGTTTCCTTGTAAGAGATTATCTATTACTCTTGAAGATGAGCCAAAATAAGGGTGAACTGATTATTGCCTCACCTTTTGTGATTATAGTGGTCTCAGATCAATCCCGAAGCCATGGTCTCACTTTTTGGCCTTCCACCTTTCAAAGCGACTGTGAGTTTAACAATCCTCAGACCATTGTCTTGATATCGTAGTTCCCTCACTTCCGGAGTATCATGTACTCATCTCAAGTTTCTCGATTAACAGTATTTTCCGTTCGCTATGCTTGCCCTTGACTTTGTGCGAGGAGGTATGCCACTTGCGTCACAATCTCTCTCGGGTGTTTTGGCAGGATATGCGGTCCACTACCTCACATACGTCTATCCTCCATCCAACGGTGGCCAGAGACCATGGTTCATGTACCCCCCTGCCTTCCTTGTCCGGCTCATGGACGGACCCGGGCAGACCATAGGCAGTGGTCAGCGTTTGGGAGCAGGTACTGCATTCACGCCAGGTTCCCGAGGTTGGGGAGGTCAGGCTCCTGTTCAGCCAGCTGGTGGAAGGCCTGCGGGACCGACAGGATCCAGTAGTACTGGCCACCGTTGGGGGAGTGGTAATCGACTTGGATAATCATCTGTGACAAAAGTCGTTATTCAGCATTGTAACATACTTGGGATCTGTCGCATAAAGCCGCATGTGAAAGATTCATATCCATACATGTCTGTTGAAATAAATTCAACCATAGTACACTTCCTGATCCACGTGTGGTCTTTGTACTTGGTGGATGGAACTGAATACTTGAAATCAAGTCTCTCTACGGGCTCGTACAGTAAAAGTGGAAATTCAAATGGTATAATTTTACAAAATCTGTTCACTGCGGCACTCATGCAGACACCTCACACATGTAGCCTGCCGAGCCAAGGTTTATTTCCAGAAGGCGAGATTATTATTCCTTTGCACGGATGATTCTAAACCCGCGGGGACCTGACAAACAGGGGCGGTACCGTAGCTCCCAGGGCCGGACCTCACAAGAGCGCGTCACGGCTCCTTGGTGCCCGGCAGGCCCCGACAAGGCTCGACTGCAGTGTGTCAATTCGATTTCATTCAATCCATCCCCAACCCAAGCTAGTTCTGCAATCCAGCTCAAATCTCAAATAGCTTATATCTCAGTTCACCACTAACCCAATGTCTTTTATATATCAACTGCCGACGGCTGGGATGGTCAATTTTCATCTCATACTCACCGATCCGACAGGTGGACGCACAGGCCAGCTCGCGGCTGCCAACGCTACCAGAGCTGCCATGAGGACAGCACTGAAGGAATCCAAGCAAGCCGCGGGTGAACCCGATTGGGTGAAGGTAGTGAGAGTAAGCCCCGCTGCCGCTGGTCTAGAAAAATAAGTAGGAAAGATAGTGGGTCCGATTGAAGGACAGATTCCAACAAACCTATCGCGATATTCGCCACCGACCATCCCTAATCAAATTGGGCTGATCATGTGCTGCATGTTAGTAGGTTGTCGAAGATTACTTACCCCACTTGCTTGGCATTATGAAAGCACTCGAGAACGACGATCTCTTGATGCACAATGAACCTGGTACGGCCCTATAGTCCTTAATAATTCAACTCCCTACAACTGTGTGGAGATAGGGCCATGGACCTTCAAGGCTTATTTCGGCTGCTTCCGCCTTTGAAAAGTGTTCAGTTGGAGATCGACATTGTCTTCACGAAGGGTTCGGTCGGCTCCTCGGATCTCTTTGCCGTCTTTGTCAGTCTATCTCACATTCAGCGTCTTGTGGGTTTGCGAAAACGCACATGAGATTGATACGAACCTCATATGAACGGGCAAAGTCATTATGAATTGGCATCCGTTCTTCTCACACTTGCTTATGCGTACTCTAACACCGCCAACACCACGGTAGCTTCCATTGGTCGATATGAACAGGGTGCAGAGTCTGATCGGCGGGCCGGCGATGAGAAGCTCAACGCAGCCGCTGATGCGCTCTGTCGTGCCAGTGGTATTTTTGAATTTATCAGCCGACAGACAATTCCAATTTGGGAAGCCTCCCAACCTGAGGGAGGTCGTATGTTGAGGCAATCGCGCCCACCAGAACTTTCGAGTGAAGTTTCGGCTGGGTTGGCCAAGTGAGTCAAATTCATATTTTTCACTCGTTAACTTCCCCGTCGCCTTGTTTGAAATGCTTAGTCGCAAATGCCATGTGTGGTTTCATTCAACTTCCACACCCTCAGAGTATGCTTGGCGGACGCCGAAAGGCTAGCTATCCGACGTCTATTGTCTAGATCTGCCATGGATCGACACACAAGTCCTGGTGCCGGCCTCCCCAAGTCTCACCCTTCGCCCGGCCTACTTGCCAAACTTCAATTGAACGTTCATGCATTATATTCCGGCGCTTTTGATTCTTTATCGCTTGTGACGGCGGGCACCGGTGCCATTGCGGAAGTTTCTGGAGGACTGCGCGACTATCTAAGTGACGGTCGACATTTTGCGCTCGGCTTGGGATATAAGTGGCTGGGTATCGATGCAGGGGAGCAGTCTGCTCGATATGCTGACGCTATCGGATGGCTTGGTCTGGCCCGTCAGAGCTTGAAGGCCGTTGGTAGTGGCAACCGCACGATGGTTGTCGTTCGGAATGGCGCCATCAAGAGTGAACGGGCGTACAGGAAGAGCAAGACCGAGTATGAGATGGAAGAAGTAGAGAGATTTTTAAAAGCCTATGAACAAATGAACAGGACGGTGAGGATACTCAGTGCCCTACCAATACTTGAAAGCTCAAAGATTTTACTGATAGGTGACGGCCCAATATCCTGCTACACTTTTTGATAACTTGGTAGATCACATTTGAGCCCATTCCGACACCTGCAAGCCTTTTATCACGTGTGCCAGGAGGAAGGGCAGCTATGAACGCACGCGCCTATGCGTTGCCAACCCCTTTGCAGCGCGATTTTGGGTCGGCTTATGGTCCTTCTTCGGGCGAACTAGCTGATAGTGATGAGGAAGAGGATGGTGGTGGCACAGGCGATCATAAATATGCACTTCGAGACTCGTACTATTGATTCGTGGCCTGAATGGAAGTAATTACGTCATCATGAAACTCTCACCACCCGTTTTGTTGTGACCTTTAAAACTGGTTATCTCGGCTTATTTCGCTGAAATGCAAGGTATTTGATCGCACCGCCGTCTACTAGATCCTGACAAGTGATACTGGTAATTACACCGCCAATGTTTCAAGTGGTTCATCTTTCTTCACTTTTACACTGTCCAATTCATGTGTTTGAGGTATGAGGGTTTATAATGCACTAGTACCTTTCATCATATCTGTTTCATCACCTAATCGAATTTCTACCACGAAGAAATTGGAAGGGGTAGGAGCAATGCCATCTGAACCTCAAGACCTCACACTTTACACACATGTCATGTAACTATTAATGTTGAACTGTTTTTCTGATAGTTTGCCAGTATTGTCACAAACTGCAATCCCCTTTTCAGTTTCTGATCGGCATACAAAGTCGCCTTCAATTTCCTGGGGCTATTCAGACCAACACTTTGAAGAAATTAGTATGTGTATTTCTCATGATCATAGAGATAAAATAGCCCATGTACAAATGATCACCGTCCAGAAAAGCTTTTGAGGCGTGTTTCCATCAATATCATTGATTTTTTTGCTGTTCCTTCCAATATCAAAAGTCACCTTGTCAAGAAGTAAACACCGACAGCAATCTCAGGGTCTTGAAAGTCCAAAGATGTGTTATGTGTAAAGGTGAGCTTGGGGTATATATCATCTTGTACAACAGAACAAGAGAAGGTAAAGCTGGGTTCTGGTCAAGCTCATCCAAGGAAGGCGTTTCTCGTCATCTCATTCAACGCTATGGCCGAAATGAAGACTTCATACAGTGTTAACAATCTTACCTTGAAGTCTCAGTGTACATATTAGATGACAAAGTTTCATACATTGTAACATGCACAGAAGCTTGCCACCATTTCTATTGTCACTGCATTGACCATTTCATTGCATGATCTCATGTGGATATGATGTTTTGGTGGTAAGTGAAGCTCTTGCTGCCCACCTCCTGTTCTAGGAAACAGCTGGAGAGGGGTCCATATATTCTGTGTCTCACAAAGAACTTGCCCAGAAACTGGAGACTCATTGAGGACTCCTGTCAAACAGTTTCCCTAAACCATGGCCTACATCAATCCAATGACTTTCTCTAGTTGCTTTGTAGTCAAAAGTTCTATTGATGTTTCCTCAGCCTCCATCTCCCTTTATCTCTTTCTCATCAAATTGTCTGACTTTCCTTTGTAACATCCTCACTGCTTTGTGGTTCATCTCATAAGGCTTTTTTAACCCACATCATCTTTTGGCCTGATGAGGAGTGATGTGCACTCAGGATGAGCCTTATACCCATGGATTATATATGTAGACCTGTTACTAATGCGTGAAGTAATCTTGGGTGGGGTGGACGGATAGAAAGGCAGCTTGGACATGTGCGAATATGGGAGCGACAGGTCTGCCTGCCTTTCACTGTTGTTGTTTAATCCACGAGAGACCATGTGGGCAGGCAAACACAACATCTGATGATAGCAATTTCAAAGGTGAGAATGGTGCTAAGTAACTCTCCTTTTACCTACCGTAACGGAATCTGAAACATCGAGTCCTCAGCCAATACTTGTTGTACCTGGTTGTAGGTAGAAACAAGTACTTCCAATCCATACCCTTCTCTCCTAAAACAACAGTACGTAGTCGTTGCAAGTGCCGGGTCGGTGTGGGCTAGCCCCCGCGGTGGTCAAATTTATTTGGAAGGGGTTGGACATTATCATCCCTGACCCTCACTACTAGCTCAGGCTGATGCTACTTAATCCTCATCATCTCAGCACTTTTTAACTGGAGGTTGGTGAGCCTATATACGGCTGAAGGGACCATCCCAGGATGTCAGTCTAGCTTGAGTTAATTGTTTTAATTTGGTTGATGAAAATTGAAAATGAACTCTGGATTTCTTTATCGTCTCACCAGTTTCTTGACTCAACTTTCGTCCATCAGTTCTCACGACCCGCTACTCTAGTCTTTTTTTGGTTTTTTTGGTTTTTTGTTTTTCCTTCTCTTTCTCGAATTGGGTGCCCCGAACTCCAGCACAACTTGTCTGCCTACTGGCTCACAAATTAACGGTAAGGTCCAAGACAGGTCAGCTTAATCCCAATTTGTGCCTGCTTCCTTTCATTCATCTCAACTAACATTCTCCTCCACTCACCAAGACTCTCCCTTCCCCTGATTTCCGATTGCTGTACCTTGTACCTCCCGCATTCCCATCTTGGTGTTCCTAATCCATCTATTACCACTCACGCTCATTTGCATCACTCTCATTTATTCGCTTGTCTGGTCTTTCTGAAGTGACGATTTGGGTCATTGAAACCTTTTGTGCCACTCTCCCTCTGTCTCTTGACGTTCGAAAACTACCACTCACGCCTTTCGATAAACTCGTGCTCTCTGCATGTCCAGTTCGACTGAACCAGCCATCCACGCTCTCCACACTTGACTTGCCATTCTCAGTATCACGAACAACTTTCTCTTCAGTCAACGACTCCGCATCACGCATAAGTAAACTATTTTCATATACTGCCCACAGTAATTTCCGAGACCCTCGCATACACACTTTAAACCGGATTTCTTTCGTACATCGTCATTGTTCTTGCTCTTATCAACTTGACAAGCCCCAATCCGAAGCGAAACCGATTTCGTTAGAAAGTTTTTGCCACACAATCCATCGGTTGCTACCCAACGCATCACCTAGGCGCTTTATTCAGGCTCTGCCTTCTCCTCCTCTTTTTCGGGCCCACTCATGGCATACGCATCTCGACCCAATCACCAAGGATCGTCCCCTACCGATGGATATGCTCCGCCTCGCTCAACTGGGAACGTGGGATATTATAACGGTGCCTACGGACGTGATGGAGCGCCGCCTTCCAAATTCATCAGAGCACTCGAATCCGCCTACCGCCCTCCGCCTCCTCAGCGTCAGAATATCGCTTCTGCTCAACCTCCCGCACGTCTCTATCACGATACGGTCAGTAGTCCACCCCGAAGGCTAGCGCATCCTCAAGCCATTCCACCCCCTGCACCTTACGCCCCACGCTTCTCGCCATCACCAGTGCCTGAGCACGTGCGCTCCGCTTCTCCATCACCTGCATACCCTCGTTCTCACTCCGCGGCATCACCACCGCCACCTATCTACCAAGACGCTCGGGGAGAAAACCATCATTATAGTGAACATACCAAAATGTCGGCCCCCAGGCCAGTCTTTGTTGATCCCAATACAAAACAACTTGACCGCTCGGGCGTTGGCTTTGGGAAGACAAATGAACATGCCTTTCCAGAAAAAGTGGGGCCTACTTATAGCGAGATGACCGCAGGCGAGGAAGTGTGGCGGAGGATTGGGCGGGATAAGGAAGATAAACCAGACAAGTGAGTCCAAAGAACATACTCTTGTTTTTTTTTTACCGGACGCTTTTGTTGACCTTCGTCTTTGTTAAACTTTCAACAGTACCTGGCTCTCTCGACAAAATGCCGCCGGTAGTCACTTCAAGTCGAAGGCCTGGATCGTCGCAATCTTGGTACTCGCCTTCATTGCCGCTGTGATTGCTTTCGCCGTAACACGTCACCCTAGCAGCCCCAGAGCATGTGAGATATTTGAAACACACATCTCGAATTCTTTGCTCGATTATCTACTGATTTCCTTCATCTTTTATAGTAAGTTGGGCAAATGGGGCTTCGGACGTGCCGACGTTTGGTCACAATTCTACCACCGCTACAACAAATGTTTCTAACAATCACATCGACTCCTCTTTAAACCACACCAACACTGTTGTTCGAACTAAATCCACTCGTTTTCGCGCTCGAGACCAAACTTCTTCTACTCCTAAAGTCGATTGAACGTACACCAAACTGTTTCGTTTTTTTTTCAGGTCTCCGTTATCAGAATATACCTTTATTCGGGGGGGTTTTTTTTTTACTTGGATTTGCTACCACTGACGAACCTCTAAAAAGAAAATCTTTCAAAGGACGAACTCATACATAGCCTCCTTTTTCTCGTATCCACGATTCCCCCGTTTTTTCTTTTTTTTCTCTTTCTCTCTTTCTATCTCTTTCTCCTATTGAATCGCACTCACTTTCAGTATTTTTTATTGTCTTGTATATATCCACGCTGACTCTTTTTTCTTTAAAAAAAAAACTTCTAATGTCAAATTTAAAGTACTATTGATTGATTACAATATGAATTTATCTTCTTTTTTACTGTTGAGGTTTTAGTTTATGTGGGTGCGATAATAGTTTGTTTTAGTTATTATGTAGAATGCGATAAAGTATAACAGTGTGTATATTCTAGCTTCAAGAGAAATCAATTCACAGGACCCATATCAGCTCCCCTTATGTACTCACTGTTGGAGTGTGGTCAATACACTACTGATCCATGCTATGTACACTACACAGTCAGTTGACTAACCAACTGTAACAGTTGCATAGCTCTTCACATCTGGAAACCAACTGGATAGCCTAGTGGTCAAAAAGCAGCGCTTTTAGCACAGTGTCTCACACCGCGGGCAAAGTACTGTTGCATGTCAGAACTCGTCACCTGGATCCTGCAGCGCTTGTCGATTACAGTATGTACGACATTTGTAATACTGTACAGCGACACTGCAATTCTCACAGCAACACCTCATAACCATGGGTGACACCTCCGTATATTCACCTCTTTTTTTTAACATGCAATACCAGAATTAAATGTTTACAAAGGCATGGCCTCTAAAACAATAGAGGCACTAGGGTTGTGTGCAGGCTAAAACTACCAGAACAACTACAGCTAAGTAGGGTGTGGTTGAGTACAGGTGGTGAGTGAGACATAGAGCATTCTCGGACCGGGTTGATGGATCTAAGAAGGAAATTGGAAGAGTAAAGAACATTGGGCTTTTCAGATGAGTTGGAGAGTGCACCAAGCGCCATTTTTTT